>JASCZW010000836.1:80000-232791 GCA_034211315.2 Aedes japonicus | reverse complement strand
GTTTGCCGAGTGTGTGAAAGTCGGTAAAAAAATACCGAAAACCGCAAAAATGTGCACATACTGAAATTATCGGTAAACATTGATTACCGAAATTTCAGTACTGTTGGAAAGAAGGGAAAAACGTTAATAATTACTTAGTTTTTTACGGTTCTATTTACCGAAATCGCAGCATTTCGGCAATGATAGCATTTTAAACCACAATTTAGGTAAAATATAATTTTAAATCCGCTTTGCTGAACAAATAAGCAAAATTAAACTTCTTCTTTCGGTAAATTATACCGATACTTTAGGTTTTGCTACCAAAACCTTATTTTTGGTAAAATGAAAACCTTATTTTCGGTAATCTTATCTTAGCGTGCAGATGAAAGTCCATCCACAACAAGTTTGACAATTGTTCAGATAAGTAATTTGCTTGACAGCAACAACTGGTTGTCCCTCTTTGTTCATGTTGCTGATAAATCAATGTTACTATCGGTAGTTTGTTGCAATAATGACAAAACGTATTTTATCGCTGTTACATGAAAACAAGGACATTGGCACCTGTGTGCGAGTAACAACATTTTCTCAAAGCAACTTGTCTCTTTCCCAGCATCGATACATCATTTTGTTGTTTTCCTTAATTTTTTGTTGTAATAACGTTTGCCATGAAAAAGTGGACACAAATTGCCGATTTTTCATGGGTTTACTTTCACCGGTACTGACAAAACTACCCATGCAGCATCAATCATAGTAACCCATGAGTCAGCAGACAAAACTTGACAGCTCTATCAGTCGATGGCAAAAACCTCTCTAACCGTGATGGCAAAAACAGTGAAGGAACTCCGTTCAGAAGTGTGCGCGTTAAAAGAACGGCACCCCACCGCGCTGAAAACGGACATCGTGCGGCACTTTGTGGACACCAGATATGCCCGTCCCGGCATTTACAACATCTTGGCATACATGTCAGGAAGCGGAAGTCGCATCCACTGGTTTCGGAGCTGCAGGCAATGACGCAGCGGTAGCGGCTGAATCAGATAGTCGGTGGCGACGTGGCGGTGGGGATGGACGACGAGACCTATCTCACCCTGGATCAGGGATGCCAGATAGTTTTTTTTAAATGTCTGTAGAGAACATTAAAAATGTCTGCATTTGTCTGTATTAAGGTGTCAAAAATTTGGGTAGTGATATATATAAATATAGGTGAGGGGAGCATTTTATTTAAGGCATAGTGATTTCGCAAAAAATAAAGTAAACTTATACACTGTAAAACATTGGGTTTAAGATCCTTATTCATACATTTTTTCTTCTTTAAAACTGTCACAAACTTTCAAGAGAATCTGTTTTCAAAGGATTTTGGAGCCTTTTTCTGGAGTCTTGGCCTTTTCAAATTTACACAATTCTTGAGGTTCTTCTAATGTTGTGGCAATTAACGTATGCATTAAAAAAAAATTCGGCCAAGCGCGACTTTGTGTTCATAATGGATGACGAGACTTACTGGACGGAGGCCCGAAGAAAGCATTTCTGTGGATAACGAATAGTGAGAAGGGAATTTCTAATCCACTTCTCTTTCCATCGGAGCTTGCGATGAACGAGGAGATATACAGTACGAAGTGCCTGCCGCAAGTTGGCTCCTTCATCAAGAAGTATCACACGGAGAAGAATGTGGTCTTTTGGGTGGACCTGTCAGCTAAGCGATCTGCAGACCTAGAGATCACTGGAGGAGATGAATCGGTTAAAGATAAAGGTTTTATTGAAGACCGCCAACACTCCCAACGTCCCCAGCTGCGAATGATAGAAAATTTTTGGTCCAACCTTAAATGGAGGATCTACTCAAACAATTTCGTGGCCAAAAAAGAGAAGCTCAAGCCAAGAAAGAGCTGCCGATATCCATCCTTTATCGGCCATGGCTATGGTTTAGATCAACTGTTGAATTTGTGTATAAAGCTCAATATGCGAAGGATTTAAGAAGCTTTGTTGCATTGCATTATATTTTGTAGTTTTTTTTTGCATCGCCATTCGAGGTTAGTACATTTTTAATGCATCCGTTATCTGAAATTTTAAAAGTTGGCAGAAATTCGTTGAAATTAATTGATTAACTGGACATAAGTTGAGACGCTTTTTTGCTTTAATTCTCAAAACGGTATCGAAGACCTTGTTGAAAACTTCTTTAAAAGTGTTTGATAACTTAAGATCATTCGATGCTTAACTTTAGCTCATATACTAAACCTTCCGTAATTATGTATTTAATTTTCTCCTTGAACACTTGTATAACTAACTGACGTTTTTCATGTTCGGTTTCATTTATTAAGTTTTTTTCGCATTCCTTTGCTTTGAATTAGTAACTTTTAAAAAGTAGCATATTCAATAGTTTTATTTAGTTTTTTACCTGAAAAATTAAAAACAAAAATCGCAAAATGTAAGGCAAACTTGTTAGCAGATGTCGAAAAGTCACATTGAAAATCCTAATTCACAAAAAAAACAGTCATTGAACAGCAGCAAAGATTGTATAGTATCACTTGAAGAAAAAATTGATTCAATGCCTATAAAAATTCAACTTTTTTTTAAAACAACAATCTTCCTCATAAAATATTGTTAAACCTCTGATAAATTGACATCATTTTTTTTAACATGTTAAAAAATCATTAAGAGTTCTTTGCAAATAATATTGGATCCACTACATTCCAAGCAAAATCTTAACTTGTTGATTACTTGATTAGTTTCGTAAATATCTTTAGGATTTTCTAGTGGGATAAATAGATATGAAGTTTTTTTTTTTTGTAAAAATAAAATCTTTAGAGGTTTTACCTTTCCTAGCATCAGGGGCTGGGCAGCCAAGAAAAAAAAGTGAATAGTTTTTGGCTCGGGAAGTACCAGCACATCGGATTTAAGTTTAATGAATCACCCCTGAAAACTGAACTCCTCGCGAACAACCACTCAAATATTCTGGGAAAATAAAATTGCGAATCAGACCATAAACAAAGATGTTATTACTGAAAAACGCAAGAATGTATTGCAAAGGTATATTTCGAAAAAAGGAATCTGAAGCAGTGAATCAATTTTGAGTTGCTAGTTTCCTATTGATTGTCGGTAACATCAAGCATTTATGATTGTTTCAAATAGATCTTAAACGGCATTGGAAAATAAAATATGATAACATTTGTTTATTTTAGCAATACTATTAGTGTATGCGCTGGCACATTAAAAACGAATAAACTGTAAATGGGATCTTACAAACAATATTCATTGCATAACTGAATAACTCTCAAGTCATCAGTCAACTATAAATAGAAGATATGGCGGAGCTCAAAAAACTTTTGGTTTATTTTCAAATTATTTCAAGTGATGACTCAATTTAAAGTCTATTTCGATATTAAAGGAGCTTTTAAACAAGGTCCTGAAATATCTGAGAATTTTAAAAGTTTTTAAGATACTTTATTGATGAATATCAATGTCTGTAAAAATCTGTAACATTATCATCAATATTTATCTGTATAATGTCTGCTAATCTGTATGAGGTCTGTATACATGGTCAAATGTCTGTATAAATACAGACATGTCTGTATATCTGGCATCCCTGCCCTGGATGGCAACGACTGGCAGGGCACTTCGTATTTCACTTTCCCCACGAAGGAAGTAAGCTCTGAAGTGATGTTCATTTCACACACCAAGTTCCCCAAGAAGGTGCTGCTGTGGCTGACAATCAGCTGGAAAGAGGTGTCACAGTCGCACTTCTTTCGCTCCGGACTGGCCGTGAACGGGGAAATATATAGTACGAAATGCCTGCCGGAAGTTGCGTCGTTCATCAAGAAATACCATAAGGGCGAAGACCCACTACTCGAAGCGATCGTTGGAGGAGATGGAGCGGCTGAATATCGATGTGGTACCCAAGTCGGTAAACCCGCCCAACAATTTTGTCGCGAAAACTGAGGAGGAATTGATAAATAAAACGAAGAAAGGACTCAAAAACATGCCTACACGCCTACATCCGCCATGGCGAATGCTTCGGTTAACTGATGGAAGGCTGCTTGCAAGGGCGTAGACTTTTTTGCAAGTAAGCTTAAATAATTACCTTCCATGGGAAATTTATCAAAAGCAATTATCTGTCTTAGCTTTTTTTTTATCATCATTCGAAAAAAAAGTTCATTTTTTTTAATGCAAACTTTACATTCAAGTTAGAACATATCATTGTTTCATTGTTTGTTTCTAGGTACACAAAGTGAATATTTGACACACTGCTCACCAGTATTTTTAAGCAGTTTACCATGGTTTATAGCCGTCTTGATGCTTAATTTGAAAGGCTTCTGTCAAGCTTCATAGTAGCAAGGGAAATCTGAATAAGCTAATTGGAAACACTAATGGATATTATCTTAAAAGCAGCATAACCCCATTTCATAAATAGCAGACCTCTGCTCAGCGCATTCCGAGAGTGGTTCACTCGTTTCGCCGTGTGCTTCCGAATGGTGGAAGCGTGCTGACGTAATTTCCGACCAAAAAAAAACGTACCCTGAAAATCTAATTTTACAATCCTTTACCCTGATCCGTATCCTCTCATTCGCTGACGATCCTCAACTCAGAGCCGGAACCGAAGCCCTTTCGGATTTAATGCGGATTACGACCACGCCGACGGCGGCGACGACGGAGTCCGGTGCATCCGCCGACCGTCGTCATCATTTTTTTTTTCACCCAACCCATCAAAAGGCGAAAAAAGGAGCCAGAACAACGCATCATCATCATCCATTCGGGTTCGCAACGCTATCTGTCATATCGATCCACTGACTTGATGGACCCTGGACCGTCGACGCGCTGGAAAGGTGATGCGTGAATTGCGTGAGCGCGGACCAGTTACAGTCTTGGAATGGTGTTGTAAGGATCCTGCCCAAGGAAGGAAGCAGCCGAAGGATTGCCATAAATTTACCTGAAGGTTCAAAATTCAATTAGACTCAGCCACATGTGTGCGTCGATGAAATATTGCATTTCCGCGAACGGGTGAAGTCACAGGGGAGGCTAGGACCAGACAAAGAAGACACTGCCGGAAGGTGGATAGCAAGATCATATTAAATTGTCGAAATTGAGCCCCATCTGGTTTGGACGCCGCTTCCCATCCAGTTGTGTAACACTATTCCCATTGTGCAAAACATTCAAAACATCCCGTTATTGTTTCATCTGGAATCCCAGAAGAACATCGTCGTCCCTTCAGAAGTAAGGAATTGAACACAACAAAAAAAAAAACAAAAAACACTATTCCCTCGAACGCCACTCCGGCCGCCGTCACGCTGCCATTCTTTCCGGCTGAAGGCGAAGGCATATTTCAACCATTAGTGTTTGGAGAACATTCCTTTCAGGCGGAAAAATACCGGCAAGTAAGAAAACGAACAAAATTTGCATATTCTTGGTCGCTGCCGATGCTGCTGCTGCTGCGAGGCTCCTGAGTATGAGGAACATCTGCAGTACCCCCCCACCAACCTGCCAAAACCGCCATGAATGTGATCCCTACCTTGCTACCTTTGAGAACAGTTAAGCCGCTTCCCGAGGAGCAGCCGACGGGCACTTTTGTTCGCATTGTTTTCCACGGAAAAGTTTTCCCAAGAAGAAGCATTCCACACAGTGATGCTTCTTCCTGCTACTTGCCTGCAGTCAGTCTCCGTGGTCAGCTGCCAGTTCGGAAGAATGAATGCCGAAAAACCACAACTGCCTCCGGGAAAACTCCGACATTCATCCGATCGATATCACTTAAAAACAGCTTCGAAGCGAATTTTACTGCCCGGCCCAGCCTTTTCCCGAACTGCAAATCAGTTCAAATCAGTTGGCAAATGACATCATTCCAGGACGGAGTGATAAAATTTCAGTGGTTCTAAATTTTACGACGGTTGGCTGCTCCTCGCCTCGTTCGAAAGAAACGCAATTCAAATGGTATCGATCGGGAGGAAAGTGGATTTCCATTCAATGAACCCGTTGGGTTGGGCGGCGCACGTTTGCTCCCTTCTCAAATGTATATAAATAAATCATATTTTTATTGAAAACTAACGGTTCCAAGTGGGCGAAGCGGACACAGGTGGTGCCTCGCTTTGTTTGTTTTATTTTATTTTATTTTATTTTTTTCGTTTGATTGGGTGATTGGGATATGAAGGTAGCAGCTTACTACGATGGTCATTGACTGCTCGGTTGACTCAGGTGGAGGGGGGTGGTGAGAAAAATCAATAGAAGTGGAAGTTCATCATGACCACCAGCACTGACAGCTCAGTCACAGTAGTGGATGGGTGTTTGAACTTTTCACCAATTGAGGGTGTAGGCAAACAGAACGGCGTTTAAAAAATATTGCAATTAAGAATATAGGCGTAGTGGAGTAGTTGCAGGATGCTTTCAAAATTGTTCCGAGATGCTTCCAGCAGAAAAAGTGCATTCGTGGAAAACAGCATAGTGAAATTAGCATGTCTCTTTTTAACTGTGTGAGTAAATATTCTGAAAATTTGAGCAAAGCTGGTTCTATGTGAATGGACGAATCCGACTTAAAAAAAAAGAAGAAGACACAGAGTGGTAACAGCTCCAATGTTAGGACGAAAATTTTAAAATGCTTCTAAAAAATTCAAATGAAATTTTAATTAAAAACGGCTTGTTGTATGATGAGCATGAGCATGAGCATGATTGACCGCCCGAGGTTGCTACTCCGTTATTGCCAGATCAGCTGTTATTACACAAAGAAACAAAATTTGTGATTTTGTAAACAAAGAGGGGATGTAAATTTCAAACGTAAATTTCTCGAAACAATCAACACCCTCACGGAAAGTAACATTACTATCATGTTAGGGAACTGTAATTCTTTGTCTTGGTGGCCCTAGTTTGCATGAAGGTGCTAAGGGTTTCACGCATTTAACGTTTGAATTTTATTTCCCCTCTTTGTTTACAAAATCAGATACGTCTGTTTGAAAAAGTATTCGAGAAATGATGATGCTTGGGACTAGCATACATCCTCAATGTGTAAAAACTGGTGATCTTAAACTAAGGCAATACCGGCGCCAGCCTTGCCCGAATGCTGGTCAAGTAGGGAATGGGTAGGAATATGTTGACGTGATACTCGCTTTGTTGGAAGCCAAGAACACCTCTGCACTTCCACGAGAAATCACTGGGATGGTGGATAAAATGGTTGGGTTTGCAGCCGGATCCGTTTTGGTAAACGGTGTGTTGAATTCAACGGCGTCGGCAGTGAATAAGATATTTAGCTATGTTCCCGATTTATTCTCTGTACAGAGATGCATATTAAAGCTATTCAAATTTTGGCACCGATTTAAACCAACAGTAGGGATGCTGTTGGGGCCACTCACAAGTGTGGGTGGTTTATTTCAGCAGAATACAAAAATAAGTTAAAAAACCGAGTGTGAGAACCGATTTAAACCAACAGTAGGGATGCTGTTGGGGCACTCACAAGTGTGGGTGGTTTATTTCAATGGAATACGTTAAGAACATTGAGTTTGAGGACCGATTGAAACCAACAGTAGGGATGCTGTTAACCCGTAACGCTGATAGATCACCTTTTCGTGGTGCGTTACGGGGTATCAGATCTACCACCGAACCCTAGTCCGAAGTAATTCAAATTAGGGAACATATTTGTTTTTGTAGTCAAAGGAACGTACACACCAAATTTTTTTCGCTGAAAATCAGCAAAATTTTGCTGAATTTTGCCGTGCTGAATTTTCAGTAATCATTTCAGCAATATAAAATTACTGACTTTTTCAGCAATGCGAAATGTCATCCTGCTTGACAGAAGTTTGCTGAACTTTCAGTATAAATCTGATTTTTGCTGAAAATTCAGCAATTTTGGCTGTTCCGTGATTTGACGGCACTTTACTGATATAATTCAGCAAAAATCATCAATTTACTGAAAATTCAGACGGCACTTTGCTAGTAGAATTCAGCAAAAATAAACTATTAACTGAAAAATCAGCTCTCTGGTTTCCGTTTCAAGTTGGGGTAATTATTTAAATATATTAAATTGGTTTGTTCATTCTATTTTTATTAATTTAAAACAAATAGAGGTTTCTTCCAAAATTTGTAACGATATTTCAGTATCTTGCTGAGCCAAGATTAAAGATAAAGTTATTTACACTTCCTCATGGTACGGTGCCTTGATAATAAGGAGCTTCGTTTTCGAGAAGCCAGAAGCGTATTCTTCGACGTCGTCTTCAGGCTGAAAATGATTGTCAGTAGTATTTTCAAAGAAAAATTAGTTCTAAAAAATGTCTTAGCTTAAACGTTGATCCACCTCAAAAAGTTTATGATTTTTTGTGGTCCTGGAATTGCACGCTTGACTCCACGGAATTTCCGCCATCTTGGTCGACGCTGTAGAAAACATAGAATTATTATTATCTGCTTTACTAATCAGACAAGTCCTCCCCATCGCAACGGTCTCACCTCAAGATTAAGCAGAGCTTCCTGCACTTCAGAATCTATGAAGTCGTCGTTAATTTATACAAAACTCTAATTAAACCGGACGCAAACTGTACGAGCGCTGCTGAAAAAACAATGAAAGCGTTCCTTGTTTCTTTTTTCTTAATTTGACAGACTGACAGTAAGGTGGTGAAAGATGCTGAGTGTTCAGCAATCTGGGCCAGTTTACTGGTTTCCAGCAAAAACAAACTAAATTGCTGATTTTCAGTAAAACGTAATATTGCTGATGGCTTTTCAGTAAATCATTTTGCTGAAATCCTTGATCATTTTTTGGTGTGTACAATAGTCCTTATTACATTTTATGTCTTGTGAAAAGTGACAATACTCGAGTTGCGCCACCGAGGATGAGCTTGGAATAAAGAATACATGGTTAGTCTTCAATTATGTGAATTCTCATTTTCTATTTGATGATCTATAGTTTGAATTGGTTAGGACTAGGGTTCTGATGCATGGTCAGTAGCGGAGTTATTGTTTGTTTTGTTTGCAATGAATCCGGTTTTGACTGATAAAAGGGCGCGCCTTTGAAGAGTGCTGTCGCTCACAAAGGGTTTAAACAGCGGAAACTTTCAATTAAACCTGATTCATTGCCAACAAAACAAACAATGACAACTCTAACAACACCAAATATTTCATCATTAAATGAAATTAAAGAAATTAAAAAAAGAAAAGAAATTAACGAAATTTTCTCAATATAGATGAAGTAACTCGACAGGCACTAAACAAAGGATACGAGATATACTACAATAGATCAAATTACTGGTCGCAGTGGTTTATGTCCCGAACAGAGGAAAAAAAACCACTACGCCTTAATCACTCAGCTGAAGTAATTTCGCCGCATCTTTTCGTTCGTTTACATATCAAATGGGAATTATGCCGTGGACATAATGTTGTCGATTTCCATTAATTGTTGTTACGCCGTCGATAGGTTGCTAAGGATAATGTTTCATCGAGATTGATTTTGCTTCGTGTTGCGTTGAAGAAAACAAATGCCAATCGGAAAATGTCAAAAAAGTGCCGAGAATTTATCAAGTAAGAAGTTGTCTACAGTATGCAAGTGTGTTCTTATTGCGGTAATAATTTTGAGATTTTGAGCTGGTTTTATCGACGGGACCGAGTTCAGCTTGAGTGCACATGAGGTTATATTTGAGAACCCTCATATTCTCTCAACTTCTTCACATGCAGGTCCCACAGGTTCCGAATATAATTCGTCCGGCAGATGCACCCATTCAAACCACATAAGGCAAATTTCCTGTACGGACTCGAAAGGTAAGAACTTTCAATACAAACCGATCCATTTCTAAAGATTTGTTTCTTAAAACCTCCCCCGATTCTATACCAGTGCCAATGGTGCTAGCCAATGCTTATCATCAATATCCTTCCGTGCAGTTCAGAGAAAAATTCATTCGTTTACCGATTCAGCATTTGTTTCTACCGAACAACGATTTCATGATCTTAGGCCATTAGACTTGTCACGAATGAATGAATCGTATGTATCATTTGCTGATGTTCTGTCCTCAGCCTGTCATGTTAACCTTGATGTTAAACTAATAAATTTATATTCTGATCGCTGTGGAGGGCAGAACCTCAGCTTCATTGTCTGCATGATGCTAAGTTACATCACCGAGCAAAACTTCGCTTCAGATTGTTCAATACATTAAAAATCTTTTCATTATTAGGTACAATTGAATGTTCACAGTTCGTTTTCCCGTGCGCCGTTGCTTTGAGAGTGTTTCACGGTTCCTCATTGCAGAATCAAGTGGTATTTTTTTCTCGCGGTAGTGCCCACCAATAGTCGAGTTTTTTTTTTTTTCATATGAAGAACGGAAGATTAGTGTAAGCAGTGCAAAGTTGGAAATTAATTGCGGTTGGCTGGAGACGGGCCATTTTGCATACGCTATAGCGTCGCTGTGTGGAAACGCACACCAGCAGTCCAGTGTTAGCGTTCATCCGTTCATCTACCAACCATCACCGATCATCGTATCACACTCGTTGTGCTTCACTCCTGACCGGTATAGGCGGCCACACAAGTTCGTCGTCCGGCAGCAGCAGATCAATTGTACATAGAAGATAAGTTTTTATTGCTCTTTCTCTCCTAAATATATTCTCAGTAATTGTTGTTAGCTTAAGTATTTTGTGTTGAGTCTCTCTGTGTGTGTGTTGTGTTTTTTCATATTAATTGCCTCAGTGGTTGAGCGCCATAAGCTCCACAAACGAGCCATGGATGGTTTGTCGGAAGACGAATCATCTATGGCGCGAAATGATGAGGTAACTCAAAAGGTAACCCGATCACGTGCTTATCCAGATAGCTCATCTGGTCCATGGGTTGTTTATTTTCAGCCCAAATCGAAACCTCTGAATGTTTGTCAGATTTCTGATGATCTGACGAAGCGATTCTCGGCCGTGACCGAGATAATCAAAGTCAGACCCAATAAACTTTCGTTGTGTCCAACCTTAAGCAGGCAAACGAGATTGCTGTCTCTCAGCTTTTTACACTCGAGTATCGGGTGTATATCACAGCTCGGGGTATTGAAATCGAAGGTGTGGTCACCGATTCAAGTCTGACCCATGAGATCCTGCTGAAGCGGGGGGTTGGTCGATATAAGAACCCTCTGCTTTCGCCAGTGAAGATACTGGATGTGCGCCAACTTGGCACAGTATCGATCAACAAGGGTGAAAAGAAATATACACCGTCAGACTCGTTTCGTGTGACCTTCTCTGGCTCAGCCCTCCTCAATACGTCGAGTTGGGAAAACTTCGACTACCTGTGCGGTTGTTTGTACCTCGGGTCATGATCTGCCAAAAATGCAAGCAGATGGGACATACGACCTCCCATTGCGGCAATAAGGCACGCTGCTCCAATTGCGGGGAGAAACACGAGGATGGGGCCTGCGCAGACAGCACACCAAAATGCGCTTTCTGCAAGGGTTCTCCTCCTCATGCTCTCTCGTTATGCCCGGCGTACAAACAACGCGGGGAAAAATTAGAACGCTCGCTAAAACAGCGTTCCAGGCAATCTTTTGCCGAAATGGTGAAAAGGGCCTCACCATCACCCGATGCCAATACAAATCCCTTTGCTCCTCTGTCAGATGACGAGTCTGACTTTGATTTGGTTGAAGAGGGAACATCAGTCAGTTTTCCGGAAGGTGCTTCACGAAAGCGAAGACGCGTTCGCCAACGGAAAGTTGCTGAACAGAAGCCCGAGACCAACTTGCCCATTTCTAAAAAAGGTGGAAAAAAGGAAAAAACAATTCCTCCTGGTTTCCGTAGTACTAACTACACCCAGGACTTTCCATCTCTCCCGGGGACATCCAAAACCCCTGACGCCCCTATTTTAAGAACAGAAGCCCCCTCCTCAAGTGGGCTGTTCTCATTTGATGACATTGCCGAAGGTATCTTTAAGTACCTAGAAATTTCTGACCCTCTCAAAAGCATTGTTTTGGCATTGCTTCCAACAGTGAAGACTTTTTTGCAGAAATTAACATTAAAGTGGCCCATCCTTGCAGCTATCATTTCCTTCGATGGATAATTTTCCAAATGAGGTCGGGGATTTGATCACTGTTCTACAGTGGAATTGTCGAAGTTTGATTCCTAAATTGGAATCATTCAAATTTTTAGCTCACAATACCGGTTGTGATGCATTTGCTCTTTGTGAAACGTGGCTCTCTTCCGAAATCGATCTTCCGATTCATGATTTCAATATAATTCGTCTTGATCGTGAGGATTCACGTGGAGGAGGAGTACTTTTGGGGATCAAAAAGTGCTACTCCTTCTATAGAGTGAATTTTCCACCTATTCCAGGTATTGAAGTTGTCGCATGTCAGGCTGTTATTAAAAATAAAAGCCTTTGCATTGCTCCCGTATATATTCCTCCTAGAGCCTCAGTTAACCGAAAACAACTTTCAGATATTTGTTCGGTCCTTCCTTCTCCACGGTTGATCATGGGAGATTTTAACTCTCACGGTACAGGCTGGGGAGAACTGTACGATGACAACCGGTCTTCCCTAATATATGACCTCTGTGACAACTTCAATATGACAGTACTTAACAATGGAGAAGTCACACGTTTGGCTGGTACATCCTCAGTTGGCAGTAGATTAGACCTCACACTTTGTTCGAATTCATTATCGTTGGATTGCACATGGAATGTGATTCAAGATCCCCACGGTAGTGATCATTTGCCCATAAAAATTTCGGTTGCCACCGGGTTCAATCCGTCGAAATCTGTCAACGTCACGTATGATCTTACCCGTCACATCGATTGGACAAAGTTTAGGACAGCAGTAGATGAAGCCGTAACAACGGTAGAAAGGCTTTCACCCCTGGAAGAATATAACTTCCTCTCCAACCTGATCTTAGACAGCGCGCTTCAAGCTCAAACTCGACCAGTTCCAGGGACGTCATCTCGCAGGAAACCTCCTTCTCCATGGTGGGATCAGCAATGCACCGAGGTTTACCGTAAAAAGTCCGACGCGTTTAAAGTTTTCCGTAGACGTGGAACACCTGAGCACTTCGAAGTATACACGGCTCTCGAACGCGAACTTAAGAGCCTCATCAAGGCCAAGAAACGCGGTTATTGGCGAACATTCGTGAACGGGCTATCGCGCGAAACGTCGATGAGTACTCTTTGGAACACGGCGCGAAGGTTGCGTAACCGAACTACGAACAACGAGAGCGAGGAGTACTCGGACCAATGGATCCTCAAATTCGCGCGAAAAGTTTGTCCAGATTCTGTGCCGGCACGGATGATTCCTCGCGAAAACACGAATTCGATAGATGAGATTAGCCAACCCTTTGCAATGGTAGAGTTCTCTCTCGCACTCCTTTCGTGTGGCAATACGGCTCCAGGAGCTGATAGGATCAAGTTCAACTTGCTTAAGAACCTCCCAGACGTCGCAAAGAGGCGCGTGTTGAACTTGTTTAATCAGTTTCTGGAACTCAACATTGTACCGGATGATTGGAGACGGGTGAGAGTTATTGCCATTCAAAAACCTGGTAAGCCCGCGTCCGACCACAACTCCTATCGACCCATCGCGATGTTATCTTGTATCCGAAAGTTGTTGGAGAAAATGATCCTCTTCCGTCTGGACAAATGGGTTGAGACGAACAACCTGCTTTCAGATACTCAATATGGTTTCCGTAGGGGTAAGGGAACGAACGACTGTCTCGCGTTGCTTTCCACAGATATTCAGCTCGCTTTTGCTAAAAAGAGCAAATGGCTTCTGTATTCTTGGATATCAAGGGGCTTTTGATTCAGTATCTGTTGAAGTTCTTTCAGATAAACTCCACGCTTGTGGCTTTTCACCATTAATGAATAATTTTTTGTACAATTTGCTGTCAGAGAAACATATGAGCTTCTCTCATGGAACCTCTACAGCTTCACGATTTAGCTACATGGGTCTCCCCAGGGATCATGTTTAAGCCCCCTTTTGTATAATTTTTATGTCAAAGACATTGACGGTTGTCTAGGTGACAACTGTACGTTGAGACAACTTGCAGATGACGGCGTAGTGTCTGTCACGGGACCCAATGGGGTCGATCTGCAAGGACCCTTACAGGATACCTTAGACAATTGGTCTACTTGGGCTCTAGAGCTAGGTATCGAATTCTCTACGGAGAAAACTGAGTTGGTAGTTTTTTCTAGGAAGCATAACCCAGCACAACCGAAGCTTCAAATTTGGGGTAAGCCGATAACTCATTCTATGTCATTTAAATATCTTGGGGTCTGGTTCGATTCAAAGTGCACCTGGAGATCCCATATTGAGTATGTGAAGCGAAAGTGCCAGCCAAGGATCAACTTTCTCTGCACAATTACCGGGACCTGGTGGGAAGCTCATCCACAAGATCTTCTAACGTTGTACCGAACAACGATTTTGTCGGTTATGGAATACGGTAGTTTTTGTTTTCAGTCAGCGGCTCGGTCGCACTTCATTAAACTGGAACGTATTCAGTATCGGTGTCTTCGTATCGCGTTAGGTTGCATGCACTCGACTCACACCATGAGTCTTGAAGTGCTGGCTGGCATGTTGCCACTCTCGGATCGGTTTTCTGAATTATCTCTCCGGCTCCTCACCAGGTGTGAAGTTATGAACCCCCAGGTAATCGAAAATTTTGAGAAGCTCCTTGAGTTGAATCCTCAAACCCGCTTCATGACCTTGTACCATTTGTACATAACACAGGATGTCAGCCCTTCGCCGAACATTTCCAATCGTGTTTGCTTCTCCGATTTCGACAATTCGGTTCATTTTGATTTATCCATGAAGCAGGAGCTTCGTGGAATCCCAGAGCATCATCGTCCTATGATTGCTCCTGTGATGTTTGCTGCAAAGTTTGGCCAAGCTGATTCCACTAAATCGTTCTTCACTGACGGATCATTGATAGAGGAGTCAGCAGGCTTTGGTATATTTAATGAAATTTATAGCGCCAACCGTAAACTTCAAGCTCCTTGTTCCGTGTATGTCGCTGAATTAGCGGCAATACATTTTACGCTAGAAATCGTTGCCTCATTACCACCGGATCAGTACTTCATTTTCACGGATAGTCTCAGTTCTATAGAGGCTATTCGCTCCTTGAGGCCGGTAAAGCACTCCTCGTATTTTCTCATGAAAATACAGGAGCTTCTAAGTGCTTTATCTTCGCGTTATTTTATCATCACCTTTGTATGGGTCCCATCTCATTGTTCAATTCCGGGCAATGAGAAAGCGGACTCGCTTGCAAAGGTGGGCGCTATGGAGGGCGATATTTGTGATCGACAAATCGCCTTCAACGAATTTTTTACTATTTTTCGTCAACAGTCACTCGTCAGCTGGCAGTATAAATGGAGTAAAGGAGATTTGGGGCGATGGCAATATTCTATCATCCCAAAGGTGTCGAAGAAACCTTGGTTTAGGGGGGTGGATGTGGGTCGAGACTTCATTCGTGTCATGTCTCGCCTCATGTCCAATCATCATTCTTTGAACGCTCATTTATACCGTGTTGGACTGAGCGACAGCAATCTCTGTGAATGTGGACAAGGTTACCAAGACGCAGATCACATTGTTTGGTCATGTGCTGAGCATCGTGGAGTCAGATCTGAGCTTTATGATACCCTTCGGGCTCGAGGTAAACAACCTAATGTTCCAGTTAGGGATATTTTGGCTGTACGTGATCTGGAGTACATGAAACTCATTTATGTGTTTTTGACTAACATTAGCCTTAGATTGTAGTTAGTTTAACCTGTATGTTTATTATAAGTTTTTTTTTTCTGTGTTTGTGTGTGTTTTTTTTTCGCTTTCAAAAATGTTCAAATTCAAAGGAAACCAAAAGTTGTATAGTTTTAAGTTTTTTGACAATTAGGGATATAAAGTTAATGTGTTGTGTATACTTTAAATTCCCACCCATCCTCCTATCCGTTAAATTGTTATTCCTATTAACCTCGAGACGGCCGCGAGTAATCGGCTCTTTCCCCCTAACTTTAGTTTTAAGATACCTGATGTATACAAATATGATAACTTGGCTCTGTAAAGTTGATTCGATTGAGCCTGTACAAATAAATGATTATTAAAAAAAAAAAACAATTGAATGTTCAACGCTCAGAACAGGAATGAAATCCTCCATGGTCATCCCAACCATTCGATGTCGCAGCTTCGATTCCATCGCGTTGCCTATATCCATCACTGTAAAAACATGATTAAGAATCCGCAATTCAAATAGTACAGTAAGTACAATGTTCGTTCGATAAAATCACTATCCTCTGATTTTCCTAGTAGTACCTAGACTCATCTAATTAGTAAAATTAACTGTTTTGGAATGGTAACACTGAGTCGTGATTCCTCGCCACTTACAAGATGGCTCTTTCTATGGGAAATAGGATTTGATTTTCGTTTTGTCAACATTGTCCACGCGTAGGGCTTATGGATATATGACTAAAAAACAATATTACAAAATCAGGGTTGCCAGTTTTCCTGTCAAACGCCAATTGAAGTTTTCCGATTTTTCCGAAGATCGCTTAAAGCTATGTCCATTTAGAACCCAGAATAATAAAATCATCTGTATCTCGGTAATTGACGTACAATTAAGTAAAATACATCAAAACAACAGAATGAATAACTCCTATTGTTGACGTTGACGATGTTGGGGTCGTTACTCATGGTAGCTGCTTTGATTGCGACGAAACATGTCAGTTTGTTACTCGAGTACTAACACTGAACCAAAAATTCCTGCAGTGAAAACTACAATTTTACCCGACTATGCCTATTTTCAAAACTACCATGAAATTTCAGTCAAATTTACTACCTTTATGGTACAGCCTTCCACATTTGTGGTATATTTGACAGACCTCATTATTGATATCAATTTTACCATGGTTTAGTGATGGTTTAGTATGATAGTTTAGAAATGGAAGCTACCACGGATTTTTTTTCTCGTTTACGTTTGTCGCAACATTCCTCCCTACTTGTTTCCAGAACAGTGCTGGTGACTCGGGAACATAATTTCGTAATACCCAAGTAACAACAAGCATTAAATTATTGCACTTATTCAACCCAAAACCAACATCATAGATGCGGGATCGCATCAATGCAACAGTTGTCAAGTAATAAGCCGTTACACCCAAAATAATTTTCACATAATCAGTGGAAAATATTGTTTATAGTTATATTGAAGTATGAAATAGAGTATTATACACCTTAATTTAACAGTACTTTCAACTTGTTTAATACAAGCTGTATTGCTTGGGCTTCATCTTGACCGTCATGTTGCTTTTGCTTGCCATGTTGAATCGATAGAAAACATCCTGCTTATCTTGAATATTCGATTCGGGTGGCCGAAATGGGAAGTGGTGCTAGAGTGGAAATACCATTCATCTTGCTCCACGTTGCCCACTGCTAGAACTGCTGCTCCGAAACATTCGCTGCGTAATGGCCAACCTTATGGCAATTGTAGCACGAAACATTTTTCTGCTTGTTGGAATGCCCTTTCGTCACTACTGCGCTACTTACTTTTGACGTCCTGCTAAATTTTAGCTTACTGCATCCGCGTTCAGCGTTTGTCCAGAAACTTCCAAACCCAGCACAATCGGCGCGGAGTACTTCGGCAATCCCTTCGAAACTAGTGATGCCAGCCACTCATCAGCGTATCTATGTAGGCCTATGTGTTTCGAAGTTTTCGAGATGAATGGATGTCAGATCTTCAGCTAGTTCGTCCGCTCAAAACTGAGGCAGATCGTGGCTCATGTGAACGTCCTAATCTCCTTCCTTCGGCATCACTGCTCACCAGGATCTTTCCCGTATAAGCGTCATTTTCAACGTTCACGACACATAGTTTTCTCGGCCTTTCAGCTTTTCGATCGCCAGACTTACGCTACTCCCACTGTCTGGATGATTCGGTCTTGGATATTAAAACTTCAAGTAGCCGGCTCACAAATTGGTTTATGTCTTCTTTTTTCCCTTGCTTCGTCGAGTTAAACACAAACCACTCAAAAGTTTCATTCGTTTGCGGCAAACAAAAGCCTTCCAAAGCGGTAAGTATAGATGCCGGTGTTATCTGTGCTGCTTTAGTAATCAGCGTATTAACCTCTTTCACTGCATCCAACCCCAAAAAGGTGTTCAGCAATGCCACTTTCACTGCTTCGGGTTTGTTTCTGATTTCTGCTGCGAGTACAAAAATGTTCCACGACTGCCGAAAACCGCGAAACTCTTCAGCCAGAAGCTCACTGGTTACAATCAATGGGCTAAGGAGTGTATCGAAAATAAGCTTTGCACAAACTTTCTTTCAAATTATGTTGAAAACCGATATTTTTTTCATACAAAAAATTGATCCTTTATTGTACGAGGTTAAACTTAAACATAATGAATGCTCTTCATCAAGTTCCGGACAAGTGTTGCATGGCATTTTTTGGACGCTTGAGCCCACATTTTTTTGAACTCCTGCATGTTCCCAGCTGCCTTACCAGTCTTCTTGAAGACCCTCTTCACGATTGCCCAGTAACGTTCGATGGGTCGAAGCTGAGGGCAATTTGGTGGATTGATATTTTTCTCAAAGAAATCTATACCCTTTTCCGCAAGCCAATTGAGAGTGGTTTTGACATAGTGAGTCGACGCTAAATCCGGCCAAAACAGTGGAGGTGTACTATGCTTCTTATATAAAGGCAACAATCTCTTCTGAAGACGCTCAGATCGATAGATTTCCGCATTTATAGTTCCGGTAGTGTAAAAAATGGTTGACTTCAAACCACAGGAACATATTGCTTGCCATACCAGTACCTTTCGACCGAATTTCTCCACTTGAATCGACCTGTCCGCATCGCTCACATCCTCCCCAACGACGGTAGTAAAGTATTGTGGACCTGGAAGGGTTTTTGAGTCCTCCTATACATAGGTCTCATCGTCCATCAAAACGCATGCATCCGGACGCTGCAAAAGACGCGGGCCTTGTTGCTGTTCGCTTCTCCTGTTCTGCACTTTGTTTCGAGATTTCCTGCTTCTTGTAGGTCTTCAGGTGGTTTCGCCTCTTGATATGCTGGATCATTCCGACACTCGTTCCTGATTTTTCGGATAAATCACGTATTGACATAGATTTGTTCTTCATGATTAGAGATACCACTTTCTGCTCCAGTTTCGGGTTGGAAGAACTGGGTTTTCTGCCTCTTCCTGGTAGCTCATCCAAAGAATAGTGTTCCCCAAACTTATTAATGATGGTTTTAACACTCGACAAACACTTTTAATGTTGCGACAAACGTAACACTTTTAACACTGATGAATTCCAAACCGCTGCGCCAATTTTCGCATAGTAATACCCTTCTCACTTAGCCATGTGTCCAGAACCTTAATTTTCATTTCCTTTCCAATACGCGACATTTTGAAAACGCAGAATTTGAACCGCACAAACAAGTAAACAAAAGAAAGCTGACAGGCAAACGCACAGCATGCAGTGTTCAGAGCATAAAAAACCATCACAAATACATGCGTACAACGCAAATGTATGTGGATAGCTCATATTCGATACACTCCTTAAATAGATTGAAATCTCGCTTTAAGCAAATAAGGTCTGTATCCGCAACAATCCGGACACCTCCAAACATGAATGAAACATAAATTTTGCATTATATTTCTGTCGTAGTTGTTTATTTCAGATTCATGGGATGTGTTTTAACAGACGAAGACAAAACATAGTTATTCGGTATTTGCATAAAATTGTCGAACTTTGCGCTTAACTCCGTCCATTAGGGTTTGTACAGACCCTTCAGAAATCGTAGAAGCCGTCTTTGTCCAAATTTGCTGGAAGTGTTTGATGTCTTTGATTCCTTGCTTCTTTTCAGAAAGCTTCCGCTTCATCAGAGCCCAATATCTCTCGATTGGTCGTAGCTCTGGGCAATTTTGCGGGTTTGAGGTTTTTGGTACAATGTTCACTTGATTTGCTTGGTATCACTCTTAGTTAGTGGTCCTTAGCCTCTTGTTCAGTAACTCCTATCCCTACCTCCCCGCGGTAGCGGCTGGGCTGCGAGCAACCTCAGGGAAGAGGGATGGAAGGGGGGGGGGGTTTGCTTCTGCAAACCTGAGCGTTTGTTCTCCAGAAGGAGCCGCTCACAACAGCGTCTGTCCCCTAGGTTAAGGGCGACTGATTGACGTCCGAGTGCCAGGAAAGGACTCTAAGCTCAACTGTGCACTTTGGTCGTCCAGAAAATAGGAGGTTGGTGTCCGGCCCTGCGAGACAGCCGTAAAAAAGAATTGCAACGGAAAATCAGCAACAGAATAATACGAACCGAGACCAACGGCAACGACCACAGTGAACAAAAGGGACTTACGATTGGAAACTCAACTTTATTGGGAGCACCCGCATACTCGCTGGCCATACTGAAGGACCACGGGTTCGACATCGTAGCGCTGTAGGAGGTGTGTTGAACAGGATCCATGGTGGGAACGTTTAGAGGTAATCATACTATCTACCAGAGCTGCGGCAACACACGCGAGCTGGGAACAGCTATTATCGTGATGGGCGATACGCAGAGGTGCGTGATCGATTGGTGGCCGATCGACGAAAGAATGTGCAGGTTGAGGATCAAGGGCCGATTCTTCAGCATAATCAACGTGCACAGCCTTCAGTCCGGAAGCACTGATGATGGCAAGGACGCATTCTACGCGCAGCTCGAACGTGAGTATGACTGCTTCCCAAGCCATGACGTCAAGATCATCATAGGAGACCTTAATGCTCAGGTAGGCCTGGAGGAGGATTTCAGACCGACGATTGGAAAGTTCAACGCCCACCATCTGACGAACGAAAACGGCCTACGAATCATTGATTTTGCCGCCTCCAAGAACACGGCCATTCGTAGCACCTTTTTCCAACACAGCTTCCCTTATCGGTACACCTTGATCGGTACACCACAGCAAACGGAATCGCAAATCGATCACGCTCTGATTGACGGATGGCATTTCTCTGACATTATCGACGTTAGGACCTATCGTGGCGCTAACATCGACTCCGACCACTACCTTGTTATGGTCAAACTGCGCCCAAAACTTTCTGTCATCAACAATGTACGGCACCGGCGACCGCCACGGTACAACCTAGAGAGACTGAAGCAACCGGATGTCACCTCAGCATACGCGCAGAATCCCGAGGCAGCGTTGCCAGGCGAGGGCGAGCTCGATGTGGCCCCTCTAGCGGACTGCTGGAGTACAGTAAAAGCAGCCATCAACGACGCAGCCGAGAGTACCATTGGGCACGTGGAACGGAGTTGACGGAACAAATGGTTCGACGAGGAGTGTAGAACGATTCTAGAGGAGAAGAATGCAGCACGAGCGGTAATGCCGCAGCAACGTGGGACGTTATAAGCTGAAGCGGAAACAGCTGACCCGCGTCTTTCGGGAGAAAAAACGCCGCCTGGAAGAAGCGGAGTGCGAGGAAACGGAACTGCTCTGCCGTTCTTAAGAAACACGGAAGTTCTACCAGAAGCTCAACGCATCCCGCAACGGCTTCGTGACACGTGCCGAAATCTGCAGGGATAAAGATGGGAGCATCTTGACGGACGGACTTGAGGTGATCAAAAGGTGGAAGCAGCACTTCGATGAGCATGGGATACTAAGGCAACGGAGTAAACGACTACGTCAGTGCAGCAGAAGAAGGAAATGATCCAACTCCAACTCTGAAGGAAGTTAAGGATGCCATCCACCAGCTCAAAACCAACAATGCAGCTGGTAAAGATGGTATCGCAGCTGAACTCATCAAAATGGGCCCAAAAAAGTTGGCCACCTGCTGGTAACGGATGATAGTCAGGATCTGGGAAACCGAACAGCTACCGGAGAAGTGGAAGGAAGGGGTTTTCTGCCCCATACATAAAAAAGGCGATCACTTGGAATGTCAGCACTTCCGAGCGATCACAATTCTGAATGTTGCCTATAAAGTGCTATCCCAGATCATATTCCGTCGTCTGTCACCTAAAACGAATGAGTTCGTGGGAAGTTATCAAGCGTAAGAGTTTCGGGTGAACTATCCAGTTCATTCAAATCTCGTCGGGGACTGCGACAAGGTGACGGACTCTCATGCCTACTTTTCAACATCGCTCTGGAAGGTGTAATGCGACGAGCTGGGCTCAACAGCCGGGGTACGATTTTCACAAAATTTGGTCAATTTGTGTGCTTTTCGGACGACATGGACATTATCGCAAGAACATTTGGATCGGTGGCAGAGCTGTACACCCGCCTGAAACGCGAAGCAGCGAAGGTCGGGCTGGTGGTGAATGCGTCAAAAACAAAGTACATGCTGGTAGGCGGAACCAAACACGACCTGATCCGCCCAGGAAGTAATGCCACGATAAACGGGGAAACCTTCGAGGTGGTGGAGGAATTTGTCTGCATCGGATCCTTACTGACGGCTGACAACAATACGAGTCGTGAAATTCGAAGGCGCATCATCAGTGGAAGTCGTGCCTACTACGGGCTCCAGAAGAAACTGCGGCCAAAAAAGATTCACCCCGCACCAAATGCACCATGTACAAAACGCTAATAAGACCGGTGGTTCTCTACGGACACGAGACATGGACCATGCTCTAGGAGGACCTGCAAGCACTCGGAGTTTTCGAGCGACGCGTGCTAAGGACGATCTTCAACGGTGTGCAGGAGAACGGTGTGTGGCGGCAAAGTATGAACCACGAGCAGAAAGTGGCCAAAGCCGGAAGGATACGGTGGGCAGGGCATGTTGCAAGAATGCCGGACAACAACCCTGCAAAGTTGGTATTCGCCACTGATCTGGTGGGCACAAGAAAGTGTGGAGTGCAGAGAGCACGATGGGCGGACCAGGTGGAGCGTTATCTGGCGAGCATTGGGCGTGACCGAGATTGGAGAGCGGCAGCCGCAAACCGAGTATTGTGGTGTACTATTGTTGATTATGTCTTATCCTAAGTGTGATGTTGAACAAATAAATGTATGTATGTATCGATTGTTGACAACGACGCTGCGGCGAATGCGAGCGTTCCATGATCCTGAACGGTTCATGGAGCAGTACCAATACTGCCACCGATGGTACCATTTCTCGTGTGCCGATGTCAACACTGCCACGGTACGTACGACAAGTTTTACCTGTTCAACCTGCGTTCCTCTTATTCCAGACACAGCGCAAAGTGGAATATTAAGCCCTTCTGACGCCCGCAGATCTAGAAAAGATAACGATATTGACCAATTGGAAGAAGAACGCAGGCTAATGGAAGAGTTTAGCCAAGAGAGGATTACCACGGAAAAGGCCTTGAATGAAAAGGAACTTCGCGAAAAGCTTGAGCTGGGCAAGCCATTTATTGCCCGAAAGCATGAGTAGTTAAGTCGCCAAGACGGCAAGGAGGCGATGAGTGAACGAAGAACGGAAGATTGGGTATAGCAGACTAAAACAGCCGAGAGTTCCGGAAAGGTCGTCGTTGGATGGACGCCCACATCAACATCTGTAGATGCTTATCTGCCTGAAACTGCATCTGGCATTTGGCAGGTAGTATACTTTTCTTCAACGCCAAAAATTGTTTCCAAATGGGCAATTCCTAAATTGTTCGACCAGGGATTAGAGGGGAAATCAATCCTTGCAACTATAGAAAGTCTCACAGTTGGCGAAGATGCGGAAGTTTCTCCCGATGGGGCTCGTGGATTGACCGTCGCAAAAGTTGATCGGAGCGAAAATAGAATTAATATAATCTTCGTAGATCTGAGGCCCTATGTTGACCTTCTGGAGGAAGATGATATTGTAAGTATATCCATGAGCTGAACACAAATTACAACTCGGAAATGGACACAAGACGCAAGCGAGAACTGGAGTTGATTAACAGGATGACGATATTGGAAGCGCAGTACGACAAAGAAACGAAGTGGAAGCGAGAATCGTAGAAGGACTACATGCGTAGCTGGAAAGTCAGGTAACTGCATTTCAAGATACCATCAAATATCTCGAGAACAAGCACGTCGAGGAACTGAATAAAATCCAGAATCAGCGTGTGCAAGCCACGGAACATCAACTACGATCCCAGTTAGCAGCAGCTACCCAACGTGAACATGAAGTCGTTCATCTGCGGACTGTAGCGGAGAAGTACATCAAGCACGTAACGAAGGTTACACTAGTCCATAACTACCTCTACAAAATGTAACTGAACAGCATAGGGTGCATAATTTGACAGGAAATAGTCAGTGCAATAACTAGTCCCCCACTTCTACAACATCCTTTGCCCTTCATTAATGAAGGTCCTCTAAGTAGACGACAGAATAACTTAGAGAATTCTGGAATTCAACAACTTTATCCCGAGCGTGTTCCCAATCCAGGTTTTGTTCCAAATCCCACATTTGGTTATTGAGGTCCATCGTCCCAGCAAGTAGCATCTAGGCAAGTGATCACTAAGGAATTGCCCGTTTTCTCCAGTGATCGCTATTTATAAGCAGTTATCAGCTCTCCACGGAGATCTGTGTCTAATCCAATGCAGATCACCTTATGCGCTCGCAACGCATAAGGTTTTTGCCTGCATCCGTCAACGGTACCCTAGATTTTGTCGACACTGCAGCAACTGTATGGTCGTTCGGAACAAATTGTCAATAATATGAGGGTTTTCAGAGTGTGCAGTCTACCTGAGCGTCTGTCCTCCATGTTAGGAGTGGTTGATCATCGTCCTCGTGCCAGCGTGGGACTCTATACAGTGCTGTGCACGATGATCCTCCGGTGAGACAGGGGGTTGACGAAGGCCCAACAATCCGTCCTTTAAAAATGCAATGTTACAAATAATACAGAAATTAATACGGACCGGAACAACTGGCTAAGACCTAGGTGACGAAATAAGGACTACAATTGAAAACTTGGGACATGGATCTGCAAGTCGCTCTGCTTCCCTGGCTGCGATAGGATAAAGGGTGATACGCTCAAAATTTGGTCAAGGGAAAACGCGAGTAAATCGGTGAAATTGTTTATTTAAAAAATCAAATTATATTTCTTTTTCAAGTTCAATTAGTATAAAATTCAGGAAAAATATTCAGTTAGGCTTCCGCTTTTCCAAATCCGAATTGCCGGGCCTTACGCTTGACCCCTGCCATCAGATTTTGTACAGCCACCTTGTCCACCTTCTTCGCCGCAGAAAGCCAGTTTGCGTTGAACTGCTGCTCGTCCTTAGCAGTTTTTTTGGTCTTCTTTAGGTTCCGCTTGACAATAGCCCAGTATTTCTCAATTGGGCGGAGCTCTGGCGTGTTGGGCGGGTTCTTGTCCTTGGGAACCACCTGCACGTTGTTGGCGGCGTACCACTCCATGGACTTTTTACCGTAATGGCAAGATGCCAAATCCGGCCAAAACAGTACGGAACAACCGTGTTTCTTCAGGAAAGGCAGCAGACGTTTATTCAAACACTCTTTCACGTAAATTTCTTGGTTGACAGTCCCGGAAGCTATGAAAATGCTGCTTTTCAAGCCACAGGTACAGAAGGCTTGCCAAACCAGATATTTCTTTGCGAACTTTGACAGTTTCGTGTGCTTGAAAATATTCTGCTACCTTTCCCTTCCTTTTTGCCGTATAAAACTCCTGTCCCGGAAGCTGCTTGTAGTCGGCTTTGACGTAGGTTTCGTCGTCCATTACCACGCAGTCAAACTTCGTCAGCATCGTCGTGTACAGCCTCCGGGATCGCGCTTTGGCCGTCGTATTTTGTTTATCATCGCGATTTGGAGTCACTACCTTCTTGTAAGTCGATAGTCCGGTTCGTTTTTTGGCTCGATGCACGGTTGTAGACGATACACCCAGCTTATTTGCGGCATCTCGGAGAGATAGGTTGGGGTTTCGCTTGAAACTACCGGCAACTCTCTTTGTCGTCTCAGCGGCTTCCGGTTTTCGATTTCCCCCCGATCCAGACTTCCTGGCTGTCGATAAACGTCCCCCAAACACTTTATTTACATTTGTAACGGTTGATTTGGCAACTTTTAGCGATTTTGCCAACTTTGCGTGCGAGTACCGCGGATTTTCGCGATGCGCGAGCAAAATTTTGATACGCTGCTCTTCTTGCTTGGACGGCATTTTGACAACTGAAGAGTGAATTCCAAAATCAAAATAGGAGCAACATTCTTCACACATACACCTTCAAAATGAGGGGTGTTCAGGTTTTTTAAATGCAAAATTGAAAGAAATACGTCAAGTTGATATTGACCAAATTTTGACCGTATCGCCCTTTAATCTACGACGAACTTCAACCACGTTATTTCGAAGTCGTAGCATAGCAGGAGGTTTGCTGGATAAGACAGGTGGTATGGAAAAGCAGGCATCGAGCGGCTACTTGCTACCAGAGCTGGGCACCGGCTTTGTAGTGCTGGGCAAAATGCGTCCATGCGTGATTGAATGGTCGCCGATCATTGCGAGAATACGCAAGATGAGGATCAAGGGTCGATTCTTCAACTACAGAATCATCAACGTACACTGCCCACACGAAGGGAGACCTGATGACGAAAAAGAAGCGTTCTACGCGCAGCTAGAAACGTCGTCGTTGGCGACATGAACGCTCAGGTAGAACGGGAGGCAATGAACTGACCGGTAATAGGGCCTAACAGTCTGCATACCGTATTGAACGATAACGGTCAACTATACGTGAACTTTGCGGCCACCCGTGGTTTAGTAGTCCGAAGTACCTTCTTCCTCCGTAAAGACACCCACAAAGTCACTTGGAGATCACCTGCCCAACGAACAGAGAATCAAATCGACCATGCTCTAATCGACGGGAAATTCTTCTCCAATTTCATCAACGTTCGCACTTACCGCAGCGTGAATATAGCCACGCGTCGAATTCTGACGCCACTACGACCAAGCATTGAGCAACTACGGGAAATCGGAGTTGCCCAAGAATACGGGCAACAGCTAGGAGCAGCCCTACTAACGGAAGATCAGATTGGTGTAGCTACTCTTGAAGATGGCTGGAGAGATATAGTGACACTAGGTACTTCTGCACCGAATCGAACAAATGGCTGGTTTGATTGCAAATGCAAGCAGTTAGTAAAGGAAAAGAATACAGCACGGGCGAGAATTCTGCAACACCGTTCGAGAGCGAATGTGGAACGGTATAGACAGGCACGGCAAAATTCTATTCTTCGAAGGAAAAAGCGCCAGCTGGAAGACTGAGACCGCGAAGCAATGGAAGCACTGTACCGTGCTAACGGCACACGCAAATTCTACGACAAGTTGAACAGCTCGGGCAAAGGCTACGTTCCATAAACCGATGTTTGCAGAGACCTGGAAGGTAACCTTCTCACAGGAGAGTGAGAGGTGATTGAAAGGTGGTAGCAGTACTTTGACGAGCACCGGAGCGACAATATTACAGCGAACGAAAGTGGAACGATAGGAACACGCCCAGAAGATGAAAGGATCCCGACCCCAACCCTTCAGGATGTCGGTTGAAAAACAACAAAACTGTTGGAGTTTACCAACTCCCACGCGAGCTATTAATATACGGTGTTGTAGCACTGGCCAAGGCGCTGCAATGGGTAATTACCAAGATTGGGGAGGAGGAATGTTTACCGGAGGATTGGATGGCGACCAACTGGATTACTGCAATTATTGTGCAATCACACTACTTTTTTTTTTTTATTTTTTTTTATTTCTTTATTATTGTGGCTTTCAGCCTCCTGGGCTGGTTCGCCACTACAATCACACTACTGAGCGTCGCCTACAAGTTGCTCTCCCAAATTTTATGCTGCCGCCTATCACCAATTACAAAGGAGTTCGTGGAGCAATACCAAGCGGGATTCATGGTTGCCCAGATTTTCACGATTCGGCAAGTACTGCAGAAATTTCGCGGACGTAACGTGCCCACACTTCATCTTTTCATCGATTTCAAATCAGCTTATGATACAATCGATCGAGACCAGCTATGGCAGATTATGCACGAATGTGGATTTCCGGAAAAACTGACGCGGTTGGTCAAAGCAGCGAAGGATCGAATGATGCGTGTTGTCCGAGTATCAGGAACACTCTCGAGGCTCTTCGAATCTCGGAGAGGGTTACGGCAAGGTGATGGATTGTCGTATTTGTTGTTTATCCTCGCATTGGAGGGCATGATTCGAAGCGCTGGGATAGACACAAGTGGACAAGTCTGTCCAACTATTCGCCGACAATGTTGACTTCGTAGCACGTAACTTTCCGACGATGGTGGAAACGTACATCAGACTTAAAGGCTGAAGCTGGTAGGATTGGGTTTGTGATTAATGCGTTGAAAACAAAATACATGAAGGGAAGAGGCTCACGAGAAGACATTGTTAGCCTTCTAGCACGAGTTCAGATCGACGGTGATGAAATCGTGGTAGTAGACGGATTCGTGTTTCTGGGCTCATTGGTGACCGCCGATAACGACACCAGCAAAGAGATACAGAAGCGCATTATGGCTGGCAATCGTGCCAACTATGGACTCCGAATGGCGCTGAGATCCAACAAAGTTCGCCGAACTACAAAATTGACAATCTACAAGACATTGATTAGACCGGTAGTTCTCTACGGCCACGAAACATGGACATTGCTAGTGGAGGACCAACGCACCCTTGGATTCTTTGAACGGAACGGTAACGTGCGGATGGAAGACGGAACGTGGAGGAGGCGAATGAACCACGAACAGCATCAGTTGCTGGGAGAACCTCCCATCGTACACATCACAAAAAACCGGTCGACTACGATGGGCTTGGCATGTCGTGAGAATGTTTAACATCAGCCCTGTTAAAATGGTTTTCGAAAACGCACCGATGGGTACTAGAAGAACAGGCGCTACGAGCAAAGTGGATCGATCAAGTAGAAGGCGACCCACGGACCCTCCGCAGACAGCGAGGTTGGACAGCCATGGACCGAAAACAATAGACACAACTTCTGTGTACAGCAGAGGCCACATCGGCCTTGGTTTGATTGTTATTTATGCAGAATTTAGAAACATTCCACTAGTCCGGAGTCCGAAAAACAGCAAAATACTTGACAGCTTTGGCAGATTAGTGATTAAGCTGAAAATGTGGTAGTGCATTTGGGACGAATACATCACAAACTGCTGTCAAAAAGATTAGAAATGACACGATAAAGGGCGAACACGAAATTATTGCGACACCGAAAATGTCATGCCAATTTTCTTATAATGTTAAGAATCAAACCAAAATTTTAGGGTAAATTTATACATATATTTACTTCAAAAATCAAACGAAAAGTTAATCGATGGAGCCTTGAGTGTAAAATTGAACGCATTTTCGCTTGATGCCCTCCATCAAAGTCTTTACAGTGTCATCCGGTACCAGTTTCTCAGTCTCTTTTTTTTTTCATTTTCTTAACATGTCCTTCTCGTCTTTGACTGTCTTCTTGCTCTTCCGAAGTTCCCGCTCCATCATTGCCCAGTACTGCTCCACCGGGCGTAGCTCCAGACAGTTTGGCGGATTCATGTCCTTTGGAACAAAATGGACAGAATTGGCCTCATACCACTCCAGGACACTTTTAGAATAGTGGCATGATGCCAAATCTGGCCAAAATAGCAGAGCTTCGTCGTGCTGCTGCAAGAACGGCAAAAGGCGCTTCTCGAGGCACTCAGATTTGTAGATCTCGCCATTTACTGTGCCCTTTGTCACGAAAGGCTCACTCCTCAGTCCGCAAGAGCAGATGGCCTGCCAAATGAGATATTTGGAGGTGAACTTCGACATTTTCTTCTTCTTAAATTTGTCGTCCACAGAGAACTTGCTCTTACCGGTGAAAAACTCCAACCCCGGAATTTGCTTAAAATCGGCTTTTATATACGTTTCGTCGTCCATCACACAGCAGCCATATTTTGTCAGCATCTTGTCGTAGAGCTTCCGTGCCCGAGTTTTAGCCGTTGATTGTTGCCGCTCATCGCGGTTTGGGAAGTTCTGTACCTTGTACGTATGTAGTCCAGCTCTCTTCTTTGCATTCTGGACGTAGCTCTGCGACATGCCGATCTTTTTAGCCAAATCACGGCTTGAGACGTTGGGATTTGCTTTAATCATCCGCTTCACCTTTCCCTCCGTCTTTTTGTTCTCCGGTCCCGGTTTTCTTCCAGCTCCTTTGCCGTGGTCCAACGTCAACCGCTCCTGGAACCGCTTCAACACTCTGGAGACGGTTGAATGGTGAATGTTCAACATTTTTCCCAACTGCCGGTGCGACAGGTCAGGAAATTCCAGGTGTTTGGAAAGAATTTGTTCTCTCGACTCGCGTTGGTTCACCTCCATTTTCGTTGAATCGAAAAACACGACTTCGAGTTTGACAGCATGTAAACAATACACATCAATGAGAAAGTGTGCAACATTTGGTTGATTTTTACCCAATGGTAAAAAAGTTATGCCCTGTTGAATGTGTCGCAATAATTTCGTGTTCGCCCTTTAGTGTGCATGCCTTGAGCGTCACTAAGCAGAATATTCCCATCCATGAATCAAAATTAAAGCCACTCTTCATGTCAGTTGCCTTATAAAACAGTCTACCTGTCAGTCTCACAGTCTTCCCAGCATAAACCACAACACTCAGCTACCTCATTTTTCTTGAGAAAAGCAAAGCGTGCATGCATGAAAAAATAATACGCCCTCCCAGCCATTATCTCCGTAATAGATGAGCAAAAGCTGCAGTGAGTGTAAATGGTACATACGAAGATAAAAAAGCCACTTTACATTCAAGACTACTTCCTCCTTCCACCACTGAGGGCAGAGAGTTGACTCGTTCAAAGTGGCTCTGGAAGAGCTCACGGTTGGGGTTTTTTTTCTTTCGGGTAGACAAAGCAGGCACAGAGCGAAGCAGCATGAGCTGGTGGGCCTAGAAATAAGACCTTAATCTGAATGCAGCCATGCCCCTGCTTTGCATTATGAACAAGGCTGCTTTCTTTGAGCTTTTTGCGAAGATAGGTTTCCGCGAAAACTTTGTCTACTGCGGATTAGATGTTTCTGGCGACGCTGTCTCGAAGGTACAAAAAAGAATCCAACGCTGTCCAATGCTGTGTCTCAAAAGAGACTTGAACACTGCTTTAAAATTTATGAAAATTCTTATTACAAAAAACACACACACTCTCAATCGAACTAACCCCGTTCAATGTATTCCTCACGTACCTTCGACTTTGATTTCCGCGCCGCACGATTCGACAACAAAAATCAAGTGTTCCCAAACTTTCCAAATTCCATTAGTAACTTAAAAAAGCCAACCGCACTCCTCCCCCTCCCACTCGAACCCCGCTGGGACGTGTCATCAGAATTGGCAAGAAAATCGACGTGAAATGTAATCTTCGTCCCCCGGAGCGATGCGGTAGAACAAACTCGGAAATCTCATTACAACTTTCGATCTGGCCGCAGGACGACGACGACGCGGGAAACTTGTTAGCAGCGAAACTTGGTTTTACCTTAAATTTATTAAAAGTAGCTAATTCTCGTTGAAAACCGGAGCAACTTCCACGCTACCCGAATATGTCAGTGTGGGGAAAAATCCGTTGGTGCCAACCGGAAGTTTATCGCGCTAATCTGCTTCTTGCTGCAATCTGGATGTGTGCGGAACAGTCTGCGCCAAAAAGAGAACACGGGAAAACCGACAAGTTGCAAATTGAATTCCGGTGCATTTTCATTTCAATTAGCCGAGTTTGGTGATGCGCTAACTTTTTTTCCCAAATTTATGGTTCTGCAGCAAGGGAGATTCGTGGTTAAGCAATCCGTCAGTCGGACCAAAGTTGCCGTCCCCATGGGACGGTGAGTCGAACGCTGGAAAAAAGGGCAACGGCACCACGTGAAAGTAGGCCACGACGACGCGACGACCACGGTCTGTCTCGTGGCAACGTTTAAGAACCGGCGCTATGCAGTCGGAATTTTAAACGCTGCATGATGACTGAGACGATAACGTTCAACTGTAAGTGAGCGAGGTTGTTGATTTGAAATTTTGAGTGCGACTTTCGGAAAGTTTCGATCAAATTTAACAAATTATGGGGATTCTTTTCAAATGAAAACCAAGGACTTTCTGCTTATTTTTTTTTCTGCGCATTTGCTACAAAGAAAAAAATAACTATTTTAAACAAGAGCGATAAATTTCGCATCGTTTAATTTCCAGCCAAAGGAGGGGTAAACAACGAAATTGTTTGCAATCTTTCATACACCATACAACAATGCTTGAGATCTTTCATACAACAGGCTACATTAAGGCGTTATCTGGCTAAAATTTACATGAAATATCCCTTTTTTTTTGTTAAATTTAACATATCCTTTATGTGCATTAGATAACGCAGCAAATTCAATTTTTTTTTTCATCCGTGTATGAATTTTAAAAGAGGTGAAGGATTTATAGTTTATTAAAAGTGTTTGCAATAGTTCAAACAACAGTTCTGATTATTTTTTACTGTTATTATTCATCAACAGGCTGGGTGTAGCCCCGATGATGCACACAGTTTGAAAATGGCATGAAAATTTCTGCGTTGTCTAATGTACATGAAGGGGACGCTAGATTTGACAGAAAATAATGGGATATTTCAAGTAAATTTGAGTCAGATAACGCCTGAAACTAGTCTATTGAATGAAAGACTGCGAACATTGTTGTATGGCGCATGCAAGATTGCAAACAATTTCGTTGTTTGCAGTGGCAGCCTTAACATGAGATTGTTGCGAAGCGGTCGAGGTTGAACAAACAGGTTGATTTGCATCAGGAGAGCATCGCCATCCGTGCTACCCTGTAGGAAATCGACGACGGTTAAGTCTCAACTTGTGTCACTTCTAGTTCGCAGCAGCTCATCTGAGGTCATCTGTATACGATAAACGAGGACCTATGAAAATCAACGGTCCCAGGTGGCTTCCTTGAGGTATACCTGATGTGGCGGAGAAGCTAGCTGATCTGTTAGCTTCTACGGCAACCATTAGTTGGCGACCCGTGATATATGAGCGGAACCAACTCAGAAGATTACGGCAATGGCCTGATTCAACTTGTCGAGTGCCGCAGATAGGTCGGTACATAAAATGTCCATCTGGACCCGATCAGTCATGCTTTCGATTACTATGAGAGAGCAGTGGTTTCAAATTTACTAGTTTGAAAACCTTCGAAACAACACTTAACGATGTAACGTTTGCATTAAAATAAATGGACTTTTTTTTTCGGATGGTGATAAAAAAACTAAGACTGCTTCTGATAAATTTCCCATGGTAGGTTATTATTTAAGCTTACTTGCGAAAAAATTTTACGGCAGTAAACCGGAACATTTGCCATGGCGGACGAAAACATGCGTACAGGCATGAAATTTTTCTTCGATTTATTTATCAATTCCTCCTCAGTTTTCGTTACAAAATTGTTGGAGTAGATCTTACGCTTCAGGTTGGCCCAGAAATTCTCGATGGGACGCAGCTGGAGGACGTTGGGCGGGTTCGCCGACTTGAGTACCACATCGATATTCAGCCGCTCCATCTCCTGCAACGATCGCTTCGAGTAGTGGGCCGACAAAAGATCCGGAGAGATCCCCGCGTCTTCGCCCTCATAGGATTTCTTGATGAACGACTCAACATCTGCCGGGCATTTCGTACTATAAATTTCTCCGTTCACGGCCAGTCCGGAGCGAAAAAAGAGTGGCTTTGACATCTCCTTCTCGCTGATTGTCAGCCACAGCAGCACCTTGGGGAACTTGGTGTGTGAAAAGAACATCACCTCAAAGCTCACTTCTCTCGTGGGAGAAGTAAAATACGAAGTGCCCTTCCAGCCGTTGCCATCCAGGGTGAGATAGGCCTGGTCGTCCATCACCTTCGCTACGTCACGATTCACTGAGAAAATCGATTTTATCATCTTATTCAGCCGCTGCGTCCATTGCCTGCAGCTTCGAAACCAGTGGTCGTGACTTCCGCTTCCTGACATGTATGTTCATGTTCGACAGTTACATTTTCACTGTCTGAACCGACCTCCCGGCCAAGCGCACGCAGCGATTTAGCCACTTTTCCCTCGGCCTTCTTCTTCAGCATCCTTTGGAGCTTCTTGTCGCTCAGGGTCGTCGGCCGTCCGGAACCGGGCTTACATTTGAAGTTCTGATTGTTGTCTAATAGTGCCAAGATGTTGTAGATGCCGAAACCGGCGTATCCGGCGTCCACAAAGTCGCACGATGTCCGTTTTAGACGCGTTGGGGTGCCGTTCTTTGAACGCGCATACTTCTGAACGGAGTTGCTTCACTCTTTTAAAGTTCGGCTGATAGAGCTGTCAAATTTGCCTGCTGACTCATGGGTTACTATGATTGATGCTGCATGCGTAGTTATGTCAGTGCGAGTGAAGGTAGACCCATGAAAAGTCGTCAATGTTGGTCCATTTTTTTGATGCAAACGGTATCTCGTGAGCTGTCGGTGCCTCTACCGAGAACCGTTAGCGTGTGGTAATCCCGAAAATACCCGGAACGCAAAATCACGCCAAAGATAACCAACTGAATGGTGTTCAAACGGTGAAAGAGCTGATGCTTCCATATCAAACACTGAAAATGGAGAAGACATTCCAAAAGTATTGTCGAAATCTGCCAATCGACTCATACTCAAACGTTCGCCCACGAATCCTCATTGGCTCGAAGCACGCTCCAGTTGGCTTGGTGTTACGAAGTTAGAAAGGAAACTAAGAGGAACCATCAGAACTAGATTGGGGTGATCGATTTACGATGGATGCGGAGACAGTGAAGTTTCAAATTTCGTCCAACAATCCAACGAAGGCGTACATCAAGCGGTCAAGGAATACTCAATTGATAGTTTTGGCATCACAAAGAATAATAAAGATCCACTGTCCAATGACGACAAACGAACCATCGTACTCCTCGAATCCCTCATAAAATTCAACGGTAGTCGGTATAAGACTGGTCTTCAATGACGCTTTGATGGAGTTCGCCTGCCCGATAACAAAGAAATGGCGTTTCATCGTTACTATGACCTCAAGAAATGAATGCAGAATGACCCAGAACTAGCTAAAGGATACGTACGCAAACTATCCGACGAGTACCTAAGCGGACATTACTCAAGAGTCTAGTACTTGCCTATTTTTTCCAATAATGAACCCCAATAAACCCGGCAAATTAAGGATTGTATGGGATGGAGCTGCGAAAGTATTTGGCATTTCGTTGAACTTAACACTATTAGCCGGCCCTGACCAGCTATGTTCACTTTTTGCAATTCTGCTGAAGTTTCGTGAATACCGGGTTGGAGTAACCAGGGACATACGGGAAAAATTACCATCACATTCTTATGCGAGAAGACGATCAACAATGTCTTCGATTCTTCCGGAAAGACGAGACAGGTGAAATTCAAGCCTACGCGATGAAAGTAATGTCGTTTGGCACCAGCTGCTTCCCTGCCAGCGCCCTGTACGTCGAAAATACTGTCAACCAACGAAACGTCAAATGCTCCAGGTCCTCATGACGATTTTCGACCCACTTGCATTGATTTCTCACTTCCTCATGCACCTAAAGGTCCTTCTACAAGTAGTGCGGCAAACCGGAATCCAATGGGACGAAGAAATCGATGATACATTGTATAAGAAGTGGTTCAAGTGGCTCAAAGTGTTTCCTTCTAATACTAATCCCTACCGACTGTGAAATACAACTGCATTCGTTCGTAGATGCCAGTGAAAACGGCAATACCGCAGCGATATTCCTCCACTTCATACACCATGGCATCATCTGCTGCTCCCTAGTTGCAGCCAAAAACAGGGTGGCACCACTAAAGTTCCACTCAATTCCGAGTCTGGAGCTAGCTATTGGTACAAGACTGACGCGGACTGTTACGCATTCTCTTTCACTATCGGCCCACCGCATATTCTTCTGGACGGACTCTCTTGACGTCCTGAGTTGGATTCATTCCGGTCATCGACGGTTTAGTACCTTTGTGGCGTATCGTGTAAGCGAAATTCTTGACATCACCGAAGCAGTAGATTGCCGCTGGACGCCTTTAAAACTGCATGTAGCAGATAACGGTATCAAATAGGAAACGAAAGTTGAGCTTTTCCAAAAGCTCCAGATAGTTTAGAGATCTTGAATTCCTTAATCTCCGTGACACGGAATGACCCCAAGCTTCATCGAAGTCCCACCATACAGACAACGAGCTGCGGTCATCTTTTATAGCATATCACTCATCTCCCAACCTCTTGATAATCCCTAGTAACTACCCGAGCTGGAAGCGATTGAATAACGTAGTTAGCTGCGTTTACCGTTTCGTCGAAAACTGTCGTTGGAAGCACGCCAGAATGTCAATTGTTCTTTGTAATCAAAAGGGCGATTCCTGCCCAGCACCACTGAGACCCCCTTCTTCCAATCGCCTCAGGGTCGGCGTACGCGCCTTACTACCGCGTCCAAGGAATCACTTAAATACTTTTCTGAATAAACGCCCACTTTATTACTCTGTCTCACACTCCTATCGTCGAGCCCTTCTTCTTGTTCCGCTACTTTGCCAGTGTTTCTCCTACGCTGCTTCTCGCTGTGCCTGGTCTTCGGACTAAACAGCCAGACCGATACTCCTCCAGCTCTCCCTCGAACGCGTCATCTCCTCCATACTCCTCCATGTCTCACCGATTCGTGTTTTCAATGGCATCCGCGTCGGCTCGAGACGGCATACAAAATGGCCACGTCTTCCCCAAGGCTTGAGACGTCACTAGTCTAGACACAAGGCCTCCCACGACGACCGGGAACTAACGGACGGTGGAGTTGGCTTGGGCAACCTGGACAATGGTCGGGAGCTTGACCAGCTCAGGCCAAACTAAAGCCAAAAACAGGGATCCTGGCCACAGGGATTATGGCCGTTAGTGATGGGGCGGTTGAGATTGGGGTTTTAAACGGTTTACCTGGATGCTATATCCGCTTCACTTGCTTCTACTTCTCCACTTCAAGACTATTTGGATCACTTCCCACAATGCTCTTTTACCTTGTATTTTTTCAACTTCTGTTTTACCGTCATTACATCAAGCTTGCTGCAGACTTAATGGCAGATATTTTTCCTCCCATAGCATATTCGCCCCATCATGGCCCCCTTTACGTCACCCTAAATAGAAACCCACTCCTTATCTCATGCAAAGTCTGGTGTCAAGTGGCGGAACTGTCGGTGTGTGTACATGATATCCTCACAGTGGGTGTTGGGTGGTGTCCAGAATATATATTTAAATGTTTTCTTGGTTCTAAGTTAAAAGACGGTACATTAACTCCCGAAAATCTCCCTAATCTTGGACACTTCAAGATTACATCTGCATACGCTAATTTTGGACACCACTGGTTACATCTTCATACACTCCGTAGAGACGAACTGTACGCTGAAGAAGTCGCTTGGCTGATCTATAAAAGCAATAATGCCTTAGTGGTGTCAGAAGTGGGAACGCTCCCGAAAAGCAGTCGGCTGTGAAGGCTTTCACTTCGGTTGGACAACGATGGAGTAATGAGAATACGTAGTAGAATAGCTGCCTGTCAATACGCCAACAAGGAAACTCATACTCCCAAATGACCACACCGTAGCCACCCTATTGATGGCTCACGATCACCAGAAGAATCATCATCAAAATCACGCAGCCATTACTAATGAATTACGTCAACAGTTCATCATACCTCGGATCCGTGTTGGGTATGCAACAATCAAAGCGGTTGCATATCGAGTTGGTCAATTCTTTGAGGAACCGATTCCTGCATAATAGCACTGAGGAACCTAATGAACCGCAGAGGTACGCCAAAATCAACTCGCAGCAACCGAAAAACGATTTTCATCGGCGCTAGCCGAGAGCTGGAAAAGCTAAACAAAGGAATCAACCACGAACAGGTTATGAAAGCAACCGCGGAGACAAGCTGGAACTTCCACCCCCCTCTGACTCCCCATTTGGAGGGCAGCTAGGATCGGTTGATTCGTAGCCTGAAAAGAAATTTGATGCCAATTATCCCTTTAAGGAAACCACCAGAAGGAGTACTGAGTAGCCTTCTCGTTGAAGTCGAAAATACACTTAATTCACGACCGCTCACTCATGCGCCCATTGACAGCTAATCATCACCTGCCCTCACACCTAACCACTTCCTTCTTGGGTCATCTGATGGCTTAAAACCCTTCACCGCACTCAATGACACTGGTGCACTTATCAAGCAAAACTGCCGCACATCGCAAGCGTTAGCGAACCAATTCTGGAAGCGTTGGATTGCGGATTATCTCAAGCGGACCAAATGGCCTGTCGATTCTTAGCCAAACGCCGTAAACGACGTTGTAGTCATCGTAGACTCTAACCTCCGCGAAATTGCTGGCCAAAGGGAAGAGTCATCGCAACTTATCCAAGCAAGGATAGTCGGATCCGGTCAGCGGCTGTCAAAGACGCCGATCGCTCTGCAGCTAAATTTGCTGTTCTGGACGTTCGATGCGGTGAGGAGCAAGTCATCCAGTCGTTCAACCTACTTGGGAGGAGTGTTAGCCATCCCTAGTTGGCTGCGCATCTCCACTGTCCAGGAGCCCCTCGACCCACTGCACTGCTAGTCCACTCCAACACCACATGAACGCTACTGACGGTCAGCTGATACTTCAAAATGTCGACGAAAGAACAGCGCGTGTGCGAAATAGTTTGAATAGTTTGAGCTTTGAAAATAAGGATCTGTCGCATCGTGCCATCGGAAAAAGTTAGAAATCGCGAATTCCACGGTGTCTGGTAGCATTAAACGGTTTGAAGAATACCTGACCTCCTGATGTATATGGAAGAGTGACAGGTGTATTTGGAAGAATGTCTCCAAAAGCGGCTTCTCCCTCTCCTGAAGACTCACGACGGTCTGACGATCTTCTTGCCAGATTTGGCATCATGCCACTACGCGAAGGACGTGCTAGAGTGGTACAAGGCGAATGATGTCAATTTCGTGCCGAAAGATCTGCCCCTCTGCACTGTGGAACTGCGCCCAAAAGAAAAATACTGGGCCACCTTCTGATTCGACCTAAAGTGCTGATGAATCTAGAAGAAATTAAGAAAGCAAACTGAAGTAAAACTGTTCAATAGACCATCTTGGAGGCGTGTAGCAGCCACTCCACTCACTTTTACGACCGCGAAGCCAACATTTGTGGTAGACACAACCTCCTGAACCGGGTACTTGTCCGTCATCCATAATGCCGCCATATTGGACCTGTTCGCAACCCAGTTCCCGTTACCGGCTGGGATGCGGTATGGGTCGGATATTATAATGATCTATGATGCCAACTCGCGAACTTTCTGACACAGCAATTGCAGGTTGAGTAGGTCAAGATGAATGACCTGCACTACGATTGGCTCCTTGGTATATCCTTAGAGGCCAGGCACTTTGGCCCCCATGACGTGTTTATCATTGGGATTCCCATCGCACGTCAAGCATTTGGGGTGTCCTTTGCACCTTGTGGTTTGTGCTGCCACACTTTCTAAACATGCTCTCTAGGCATCTGTGGCATGCCGTCGGCAACTGGTGCAGGCTAAGTGGGCATATCGACCATCCCACCTCCACCTTTGCCCCTTCTAATGCCGTTCCCACGCCAATTTGGCATCACCGCGCATCGCTTTCTCTTCTATGGCCACGAAACATGGACATTGCTAGTGGAGGACCGACGCGCCCTTGGATACTTTGAACGGAAGATGCTGCGTACCAACTAGGAGGCGAATGAACCACGAATTGCACCAGTTGCTACGAGAACCTCCCATCGTACACAAGAATGTCGGACGACAGCCCTGTGAAAATGGTTCTCGAAAACGAACCGACAGGTACAAGAAGAAGAGGCGCGCAACGAGCAAGGTGGATCGATCAAGTAGAAGGCGACCTGCGGACCCTCCGCAGGCTGGCGAGTGACAGCCATGGACCGAATAGAATGGAGACAACTTCTGTGTACAGAAGAGGCCACGCCGGCCGTAGCCTGATTGGTAAGGTAAGGTAAGCGCATCGCTTTCAAGACCTTTGAGTACTTTGACGGCTCGACGATACGGACCTCGATGGAGGGCTCGACGATGCGGACCTTACCACTGTACCACTTGCTTGGGTCGTCACTCGTCCCCCTCTTAGCACTCACATCTGCTTCCGTGCTTACTATTAGGGCCCTGTCGCTCGGGCCCCTTTGATGCTTGAGAAAACTTTCGAGGTGGACGTCACACCTTTGGCGCCGGGGCCACCCTCTTTGCGAACAGCCAGACCTGGTCACGAGGATGGACTCTTTAACCGCACTGCCCCGTTTGCTCAGGTTTTTGGTCCAATGGAGCGTTAGCCACGATCCGCTTCTTAGAAGCACCGGGTACCACTTCACCCGGGGACTGTCTAACTCGCTTGAAGGTCCCTACTCCCATGATACATAGGGTGGAGTCTCCCACGGAGACGGACTCTTCTGTCTGCGTGTGATTCATGGCTATTTCCATCGTTCTTTTTGTGGCTCCTAGTCGTGACACTCAGCTCGGCCAGCAGCTTGGCTTCCAGCCCCTCCATCTCCTTGCATGCAACCTTGCCACTATCATGCGTAGCCTAAGGAGACTAAGTTTAAGGTCCTTAGCGATGTTGTTGCGCGTTGACGTAAAGTCAATAATGGCATCCAACAGCTTGGACACTTCCGCTACTTTAGAAAGCGTTTCCGGCATCCTTTCGGTGGCCCATATGAGTCCTGGCCCATCCCTGGCCACACCTAGCTTGGTGGTACCTGCTTCAGATGCCGTGACACTTCCGCATGTGTCGGACATGCGTTAGGCCGCCTCTTGCGAACGGATTCGCTTTCTCCTGGGATTGTGTCGTTCCTGAGGTATTACCTTCCATTCTGTTGGGTCCCCCACCAGCCGATATCGAAACACGTGTGGGATAGCCCTTTTAGTGATGCCATGGTTGTCTATACAAGCATGAAGGCAAGCAGGGAGGCCATGTGAGGGTTGACTATGCGCTTCATGGGGAGCCATGTTTGAGCCGTGTCAAACTTGATCAGCTTAAGTCAGGTATAGGGGCATCTGAGCCTATTTCCGCTTCCGCCCGATTTGCGTGGTCGGGCGATGGAGAACGAAAGGTCATGGAGGCCTGACAACCTGTGCCGTTGGAACTTTGCCATTTCCTGTTCGGTGTCACCCAACAGTACTGTTTTGTCTACTAACACCTCCTCTATGCTTCTTTAAAGCCGAAATATGTACAAAATTTCCAACTCTATGGACGGTTATGAAAACAAATTAGTAAAACCTTTATAAGACCATAGAGATTTTGAAAATGTTCTAGTGAAAGATATTATGACCACTTGAAAACCTTCATAAAACCTATTGGCTGCCATCAAAACCAGCATTGGCCCAAATAGCCACAGCTGTCAAACATCACGGTGATATCGGGGTTGGTTTTTGTTGTTCTGTATCTGAGTTGTTGTACTTGAGAAAAAAGTTCTAGTGTTGCGGGAAACTTTGTTTGATAGCAAAGTATCCAAAATAAATTGAGTTTTTTTTAAAGCTTATCATGCTCCAAATCATATGTTCATTTAATTTTATGGTGAATATTGGCACGATAAGAGCCGAAAAGTAAAGCGCCTCGGAAATTATGCAAGTTTACTACAACAAAAAGAAAATTAAAACAAATATGTGCAATAAATTAATCAACGACTTCCTGATAACTAATGTAATTAAATAAAGTATTCTAAAAGAGTGCCAAAATCGGTCTTCAATTCAAGTTTATTTGTATTACATATAAAATTTGGTGCATTTATTTTTCCACATCTAAATTATTTCTTGTATTTCAATATGGAGATTGAAAAAAATCAAAGTTTTGCCAATAAGCCAACTAATCTTCACAATGACTACAATATAACTATTTGGTCATTTGGTGGCTTCCCTCAATGCCAATTTGCCGTTTAATGCATTTAATGGAGACAAAATGGTTCTAAAATGCTTTTTCAACCGAACATAATAAGGTAATTTGAATGAGCCTCAAAACGGCATTTCAAAACAACATTTCGTGAGTTCATAAAGTCGTAATAAAACCTTTGATAGGAGTAAAAAGAATTTGAGAAAACAAGGTTTTAAGATCGCTGTAAAGAAAATGTGTAGGTTCTCATTAACCTGACTGGAATATGAAACCTGTTGGCACCTCCTAATGCCATAATAAAACCAAATTGATTTCTAGTGGCTTTCATAAAACTTTAATGAAACTTACTGAAGCTGGATGGTTTTGGCAATGTTACTTGGGTTCCTCCGTAGTTCGTTTAGCCGATAAGGGGGTGCTTTCCGTTTCCAAGGTGCACCGTGGGCAGGCGAACTAAACTCACACCACAGGAGAACGGGGTCTAGAGGCGGATGATGAACGATGAGCTCGCGCAATTCGCTGCCGAACTCAGTATTCTTAAGGTGATCAAATCTGGACGAATACGGTGGGCAGGAGATGTTGCGAGAATGCCGGACCACTATCCTGCGAAAAATGGGTTAATTCGTGTAGCTAGTGAATAATTTCTTTCAAAAGTGCATTTGTTTATGTTAACCTTGAAGTGCTGCATCCAAACATTCTATTTCTTTATTGCAAATTCGTCCAAATGTTCGCGAAAGAAGTGATCACCAGTTTGTTGCTCGCCCAGAAGAAGCCGAAAGAGATTGGCAAAGTGGTAGGGTGCCATTTGGCAACAGTTTACCGCATAAAAAAGTCCTTGCAGGATGGTCATAAGCAAGGAAAGCCGGGAAGCGGACGTGATCAAATCGGTCCGTGCAAAAATTGCTCGCAACCCGGCGCGTTCCATAAGAAATCTTGCAAAGGAAGCCAATATTTCGGAGAAATCCATGCGGAGAATCATCAAAGAAGACCTGCATGCATCTTTTAGAGCCAGAGTGAAACGCCACTTGATTACGGACCGGGTCAAGGAATATGAGTGACTCGTTGCAAGAGATTGCTTTCCTGTTTTCCGACGAAAAGCTTTTCAGCATCGATGCTGTGGCCAACAGCAGCACGGACTGGTTCATTTCACCGCAGAAAATGGAGAACGTTCCGGAAAAAGTGAAATTCAAATTTCAAACCAAACATCCGGCTGGTGTCCAACGGTTTGAAAATGCCGCCTGTGTTCATGGATGCTGGAGTTAAAATCAATACCGAAGTGTATATCGGTATTTTAGAGGACCAAGTGCTTCCCTGGATGAAGGCCAAATTCTCCGAGGACCAAAACGTTGTCATACAGAAGGATGGAGCGCCGTGTCACACGTCCAATCGAATTCAAGAATGGTTGAACGATAACATGAAGTCTTGGCCGAAAGATTTGTGGCCCCCTAGCAGTCCAGATCTGAATCCGTTGGATTATTCGATTTGGGCATATGCTGAAGCACGAGCCTGCAACACATCAAAACCTAGTGTGAAAACCCTGAAGTCAACCACATCACGCACATGGCAGTCAATGTCGGAGGACTTCGTCTGAAAGGCATGCTCTGGCCTCCAGCGTCGGCTCGAGGATGTTATTAATAAAAAAGGACCATTGGATAAATTTGTTTAAAAGGACTTAATAAAGATAACTGCACTCGAAAATGTTGATATTATTGCTTAAATTTGTTGAAAATGGGATTTGAAAGAAATAGAACAAATTTTCGCATTATTTTCTGACGCACCCTGTACACCATGGCAACGTATTGTATCGCATGGCATACTCACACTGGGCTGCCATTGATGGTTAAAGCTAAAGTCTGTCATGGGAAAAAAGTAGGCGACATTCGGTAAGGCTGAACTCACCCCTCAAAGCTTCTCCGCTTGACGTCACGCATTTACGTCATCATCAGCCGAGGGAACTAAAATACCACCATTAAACTCTTTTTTCTAACTCGGCTTGGCTTAAAAACTGAAACACATTCATTTACCTCGAACCCCAGCTCCATAACTCATGTCGCTAGCATACAGTTTCCAGATTTGCATTAGGTATCCTGTTTCATTTTTTTTTATCAGGCTCTCGGAAAATCATAAAAAGAACCGAAGAGAGACGATAGCGAAACCACACGGACAATCCCTTTCGAGTAGTGTTTGCTGGAAGGTAACAGCCATGCTGAAAAAAAGTCGTCCTCTATGGTAATATCCACCAAAAGGCATTCTCACACATACACACACACATACAAGCTAGCGAAAAGAGGTGGTACGACGAGACACCGCAAGAGGCACTGGATGGAGCCATGTAAATATTTAAACATGCCCTGAAGCGATTTTCGAGACGCGCCCCGCCTTTCCTCGCCGAGCTCCAATTTTCTTTCAAAGAATTCTGCCTCCCATTCAGGATAAGCGCCGCAACCGCCCGAGTTCATGCATGTGAGTAACTAGTCGGAAAATTTACACCCATCCTTAATAGTAGGTAGCTACTCCGGCTACGCTTTCCCTTTCCCGGCCACCTAGAAACGGATTATAAAGGATCTACCGTAGCACGTCATCACTAATGGCGTTTGGATGGGAGCCCGGCGCACTACCAGCGGCTGGTGCAGCGAGAAGAAGGCCGCGCGCGGAAGGTTCAAGAAGTATAAATATGGGATGAAAAAGTTCGTTAACTTTGCCATTGCTTGGGGTTTTCATTTAGGATTCCGATTTTCCCGCTTCTCCCGCCCAGCTGCCATGCACTGGTTGTGATTTCTCATCCTATGTCATCTCGCTGAGGCAAGGGATAGCAGTGCAATAACAAAAACATGAGCTTTTCGTGTGAGTTCTTCTTCGCATGGGGAATGTGTGAGTGCAGCGGAGGTAGGGTGGCTCGAGTCTGACGGGGAGACATAAAGAACTAATGACCTCTTGCGAAAAGGAGGACTAAATGCGACACTTGAAAGGCGGCCAACTTTAGTGTATGGCAGCTCTTTTTTTTTCTCGCTTTTTTCTGATGCTTGAATGTTGTCGTTTTCAACGGAGTTCGGTGGGTAATTATTGGAGGGTTGATGGGATGACTTTAAGGAACGATTCGTGGCAGATTTCAATAAATTTCTCGGTCCGTGGGTGTAAAATGGTCAAATGGTTGAGTAGGAAAATGGCAAAATATATCAATTTGGCTAACTTGGAAAATTTCTGCCGTTGTGCTGGAATAACAATGAACTTTTATAGCTCGTTGTGCAAAATATCCACACTTAGCCATTATCCTCCGGTCCGCATTCCAGACCAACAATCCGTTCCCCAGTGGGGGGAGACATGTGCGGAAACAGCTCAATAATTTAATCACGGCATTCCTCAGTTCCAAACAATAACATCATAATACGATTATCCAATCAAAAGCAGTTTCCGGTCGCCCCCGGTTCCCACGGCTTTGCCCTATGCTGTGAGGGCCGAACCGCCTCCCGAGGCCGAACTACATCGAGGGACTAAATTGAAACCATTATCGTTAAATGAAGCACCAATTAAGGTTACGCGCATCGGGACGCGAACGATGCATGCCATGCCACGGCTTCCCCACTGTTGCACTCTATTCTTTCCCGACTATATAGACTACTAGGGCCGAAGACCACCCGCCGCTTAAACCCCCAAACGACCCACCAACGGGGATGGTTGTTGAAAATTAAATTTCCAACCCGCTTTTGAAACCAATAAACACTTTCAGTAGGCACTTTCAGCGACATTCGACGGGATGGAACCAGAAACCCCACAACGGCTAGGATTTCAGGTCGAACGAAGTCATCGTCCGGCTCTGCGACTCTGCGAAAAACTGACGTCGACCGGTTTCAGATAATAAAATTATAATTTAAGCAAACAATAAACTTATATGGACTCGTCACACCAACGTCGGCATTCCGACTGGGAGGACGCGCTCTGATAGCATACATTCGGACTGTTGGGCCTTAATGTATGCAATAAATAGATTGGCAATTCTGGACGAATGGATCCGGTCGTAGCTATCAGCGCATCTGCCGTGAAACAGTGCAGAAAAAAAAGCCGCCTCAATGGTGTCACAAGTCCAGCGATTGGCGTTTTGAAATCTCAATAAGTCTGCGATTGATGCTCCGTGTCCAGGTAGGGAGCCACCTGCACTTCCTTTAATGCGATAAGCATCGAATAGTACGAGCTATCTGATCACTATGAAAGGACACCTACACTCTACATATCGTACTCATCGAAAATCTCGGTCGATTAAAGCCTGTCCACGTTAAATTTTGGATACTTCTCTTTCAGTGTAGATTTTGAATTATTTCACGGATCGCTGAAACGTTTCACTTGTATGACAGCTGAAACTCTCCACTTTATTTCGTGGTACAAAATGTTTACATTCTTGTTACATTCAGTACAATATTGGTGTCGAATCAAGTGGAAGTGCGCAAACGCATTTTGTACGATCGGCAGCAAAATCTGAATTTATCGGCAAGAAACTAAAACTTGAGAAAAACTGTCTTTCGGCACGAAGCATACATTTTGACTTTTATACCATTCTAAAGTGCCCTTTGCGTAATGACATGACGCCAAATCAGGCCAAAACACTACTTGACCTTCGTGCAGCCTGATCATCGGCAATAATCGCTTCTGGAGACATTCCTTAACGTATTTCTGAGCATTCATCGTCTCCGTTGTGATGTATGGAGTAATGTTTTACCACACTCGCATATTACTTGCCAAACCATAACCTTCTTACCGAATTTTTCGGAAAAAATTGCCTTCTCCGTTTTGGGGATGTCTTTGTCTTCGCTTCCTTCAACGTTTTGTAATCTATTACTAACAGGACCGGATTTCCGACCATTCTTCGGCGCATCTTCAAACGTACACTGTTCTCTATATTTTCGAATCGCAGATTGGACCGCTCTGACGCTTACACCCTCTTCCTTGGCCAATTTTCTTAAGGAGAGTCCGCTCACAGTGCACCATTTGTGCACGATATTTTTTCATTGTTCCGGAGTAAGTTCGCGCATTTTGATAGGTGATACAAAACTGAGCACTTTTTTGATGCTATGTCATTCAGAAATGTACAAACAAAAGGACGCAGCCAAAGCATGTTGAAATATTTCATTATATTCAAAGTGACCGTTAAAATAAGGTGAGCTTATATTATCTGGAACAGTCGTTAGTACCTTTTTATTGTTGTGACAGCTGGCTAGATCCGGCCAAAACATGACGTTGGTCTTGTGTTGCCGAATGAAGGGTAAATTCCGCTTTTTCAGACACTCTTTAATAATAAACTTCGACGTCATTGTGTGAAATGTGATGAAAACCTTGATTTTAAGGCCACAACTACAGATTTCTTGCCAAATCATTAATTTCCGAGCAAACTTATCAGCAAAAATAAATTTATACCTGGAAGGGACATCCTTCCGACCAGTTGACAGGTATTGGTGGTTATTCCGACAGTCGATGTGATACAAGTGAGATTTGTCACTTCGGTGTCACATGACAATTCTCACCCAATTCCGAGAGTCGGGTGACGGTGAAGTGACACGTTCATTTCATGGTGACAATCAGATGAACCGTGAGTAAGGCTGTGTTCATTACTCGAAACGTCAAATCAATGAGAGTTTCCAAATGGGCGCATGCATGAAGTTGGTTTTGCTGACAAATATGAATAAACATATTTAAAATTTCGTTATATTGGCAATTTAGTAAAGTTTTCAGCTAATCATCATAGAGCATAACATTTTTGATAATTTTTATGATAGTATGGCGATCATATTAAATGATTTTTACACGTGCATCGATGAAAATTAAATAAAGTAAAATTGCGGTACCAGCATAGACCCTTTAGCTTTAATGAGTGCGCACTTGTTTACTTTAGTTTAGTTTAGATTTTCAATTATTTAATTTATGTAAAGTTCAAAACACTCAATACTAGTCATCGATTGGATAAAAAGCTATTCTCGGAACACAGCTAGGCCAACAAAGTCCACCTTCTGAAATAAAGGTAATCAGCTGGGTACGATTTTGCGTGAGTATGAATCATTTTTGGTCTTAGTTTTACGTTACAGATTCGGAACATCTTCATCGTTTTTGGCGATTCTCCATAAGGAAAGAGGAATTTTTAGAGCCATGGTGTGTAAAAAGTTATAAATGTAAGTGTGCCTTAAGTTTTACTCATTCCAAACTTGTATAATAGAATAAAACTCTGTTTTTTTGCAGATCTACGTTAACAGAGTACATCAAGAAAATATTATAACTAGTAAGAGCAAAGCGTGAAACGAATGCACAGTGATTATGTTTAATTAAGTTGTAAATACGTTTTTTTACGAAGCTGTAAATCAATTGAGGTTTTGTTTAAAATGGGGTCAAAACTAAACAGGAATGGGGACAGGACAGCAGAAAAAAGAAAAATGTGAAATGATGTGAATTGTATGTAGAACAACTAGAAAAAAATGAAAAGAGATAGACTATCTATCATATAAAAAGTTGTATTCATGTACGAGAAACTAACAAATAAAAATTGAACAATTTGAAAAAGTTAAACTATTGTCACAAAGGAGTGTAAACATATCACGGTAATTGATTGTAATGGATAATAGGAATAGACCTTCGGTGGGTGGAAGGTGCTAATATGGTAACCATAGTCATTTGTACCATGTCACTTTACACCACTTTGGTTTAGATGCTTCCAGCAACATCAAAAGAACCCAAATAACGCAGGCTCCAATTCCAACATCTGCAACAGTTTCAGAGTAACCTTAGTGCTATTATATCGGGTAAGAGTCAATATGCCACGCAAATTCTGCTGTATATGAATAACAATGCAGTTTCACCCTGAATCGCAAACAGGCTTATCAGCTCGGAGAAAATTGAAAGATACACATGGTTACGCAGCACGGTTCATTGTATACTTCTTGTACCCAGGAAAATCGTTCTCCATAAGGAAAGAGGAATTTTTGAGAACCATGATGCGTAAAAAGTTGACAATATAAGTGTGCAATAAAATTAACTCATTCCATTTCATAGACATGTTTCATATACATGTCATCGCAACATAGCTTATAAAAAATTAGAATATGCATTTAATGAGCAAAGTACGCTGACAAGAATGTTTTATTTTCTGCTTAATTTATTCTGTATTTTCATTTATCTATTGAGTTTAGTTAACACTCACAAGTTTGTATGTAGGTAAGGTCCATTCTAGGAGCTTGTCATGTATGCAGCTCCACTTAATAGCAAGATCAAATTGAGTTACCGTTTTGTATTCACAGTAACGCTGTATGAATGGCCAAAAACGGTGGAACGGACCCGTAAGCAGAGACACTTACGTGAAACTCGCAAGAACATAGGATTCTCCTTCCAACAATACGATCCAACAAATCGTTGGAGTAGAATTCACAGCAGTAATAGCAGTTGGAGTAGAATTCACAACATCACAATCGAATCGGTTTGATAAGAAAATGATACTGTTTGTTCCTTCCTAGACGCACTCTATTGTCCAATTTCAGCTTGAGTGATACCCTGATGCTCTCTTCCTTCCCAATATATATTCAATGTAATTTAGTAATATATAATATATAGTGAATGACTATTACAATGATTAAAAATATAGTGAATGAATATTATAATGATAAATAATATAGTGAACACACTTAGAAAATTTTACAGTATTCGGTAATTTTTTACCGAACTTTCAACAGCTGAACGTTCGGTAATCCGATTTACTGGATTTCGGTGAAATTTTAAAGTATTCCGGCAAAAACATTACCGGAACTTGTCAAATTTTACCGAAATCCGTAATATTGGATTACCGAACTGTTCAGCTGTTGAAAGTTCGGTAAAAAATTACCGAATACTGTAAAATTTTCTAAGTGTGAATGAATACAAGAATGATAATAACAATTCCATTTGTGAACCGGAAAGTTTAGACAATAATGTAGCTACGAGAATAAAATTGATTTAAAAATATTTTACATAACTATCCATAGATATCCATAGATGATCTGAAATAATATAGCTTTTTAAAGAATAGTAAACCATAAATTTCGAAGTGCTGTTCCGTTTCCTTGCATTACACGAACTTTTTGTAGTGAGTCTCACAAGTCTTATAGTGATGTTAATTGAATGAATGTAAAGCAACAATATCAAATCATTTGAAACATGCAATTATATCATATCATATTATATCATAACATAACATAATAAACTGACGATATTATGTAAAATAATAATACGAGCAAGCCAGTTAACTATAGTAGAATATATATCCGTAACTTAGCTGGTCATCCAGTCATCGAAAGACTTCCGCTGTTGCAGCTTCTATTTGTTTAAGATCTATTTAGATTAGAATTTATTATCACATTTATAGTCCAATAACATAATAAGCGTGCACGCAAAATAAAAATCACCCTGCTTTTAATCAACAAAATATTATGTTGGTATTCAATACAAGGTTTTTATTTGTTTCAATTCATAAAAAAGTTCCAAATCAATTCAAATTTTCATTCAAATCAAACCAACAAAATTATTTAAAGTAATCACCGTTGTGTGATATTAATTTAAATAATAATTGATTTATAACAATCACATTTATTTAAACTAAATTGTTTAGTTTATTGTTTGAACAAAATACTTTTATGATCACAAATTTCACACTGTATCTGCTTTCTCTGCTTTTATATCATGTAAGTTTAACATACTCAATTATAATTTTTTAAACAGATTATCAACGAGTTATTCTCTTTTCAGATAACTGGCCTTCAGAATCGGGTTGACATGAAGTAGGTTCACAAAATGATCTATGAAGCATAAAATTTCATATAGTAGCAAGGGGTGCCGAAGGGGGGACCTCGAGTTTTTTAAATTATGTTAAATTTGTTGTTGATTGTTGAATCTACAAAAATATTTTGATAAATCAATAATGATTTCTGTTGGAAATCAGAATTGTTTAACAGTATTGGATTCGATAAGAAATTTTGTTTGTGATGATATATCATTGCATTATACTTAAATAATGTGTGGTTTGATTTAATACACAAGAAATCATGATTCTAATCATTGCCTTAAATCACCCAATATTCCTATGCGTGCAGCTTACATCAAATGCACTTGTTACTGCCCCTTTTGTTCTATGTTTTTGCCGTCATAAATTAGTCGTACACAGCCCTTATTCATGAATTGCACGGATCAAAAGGAAAACTCTGATTAGAATATTTAAAAAAAATAATAATAATTATATTATTAAATTTGCAATAGGTTAATATTATGCATTGCATAAATTATTGTTGCAATCTTTTAACTAGATTTAAGTGATATAAATAAAACTTTGAACTTTTTTTTTGGTGATGCTTTAAATAATTGAGAGACATTTGAGTAAACTTGTTGAACTAATATTTGTAACAGTTTTAAAAACATCTAGTAACCTGAATAAATGCAGTACAATGAGGGCAATGTTTTTCGTAATCTTTATAATAGCTTTAAGTCACTGAAATGAAATTAATTGACTGATGTTTGCAATCTTTACTAATTTCAAGTTACCCAAATGATAATTAAGCACTAAAATAACAACAATAACAGTTTTTGTGATAATTTTATCACAATTGAAGAATAGGGGGAACTGGGTCCGTGAGCGTTACATATTTATAGAGTTGGAGTCTGGTACTTATTGTTACATAGGGGGGAGAGGGGGTCCTAAATGCCGTTTTTTGCGTGACGTTATTTGTGCACAAAGCCTTACATAGCTCTGAACCGCTAAGAAAATGAACCAAAGCCTCATAGTTCCAGCTTATCATTAACTACGCTGATAGATCTTAGTACATATTACTGGATAGGCTTGTGGATCTTAAGAACTTAATCATGGGGGCGACCCCGGCGTAGTGGTTAACATCCATACCTCGCACGTCATAGTCACGAGTTCGAATATCACCCCCGCACAAGTTACGAAAATACCCAGAAGGTATTTGAGTGACTACGACGGGAGATGAACCAGCCCATGGCTGAAAATCTCGATAATAAAGGAAAAAAAAGAACTTAATCAAGGAAATTCTAGGATGACGTAAAAAAATCCGTTTCACCATTTTTTTTTTACATTTAGGCATCTGAAACATCTTTATGTATAAAAATTAATGTTTGTTTGTTAGTAACGCTAAAACTCGAGAACAGCTGGATCAATCTTGATTGGGTCTTGGGATGATTTGTTCCTTTTTGTCCAACATAGGTATAGCAGAAAAAAAAGTTGGGAAATTTCCAACGAAAAGCCAGCAAATTGAAACAATTAAAAAATGGCATTTTTCCATACAAAATTTCAAAATTTGTTTTAAAAAATCAAATGTTGTTTGTAAAAAATGTAGAAAAATCACAAGTATATGGTTTTCAACACAATCATTTCATTTTTTTTTTCTTTGAAAATAAGCAAACTTCAAGAAAAACCCAATTTTCCACAAATTAGTTAATAGAACATCGTTAATTCAGATACCAGTGATAAATTGTCACAATGAAAATGCACAACTCGTTGTTGTTTGGGAAAGGTTCTGTAAGATATCTTACAGCACCGTTATCATCTCATGTCGGTCCGGCAAGACATCACACAAAAATCAACCTTTTTTCATGCGTTGGAACAGATTATCAAAAATTTGAAACGACTGCCGATTGTTATAAAAGTATAGGAAGGCAAAATTTTAAATATCCATGTTCTCCAGTATGACAATTGACTGTCAGTCTTAGATTGACTACAACAATGAAGGTTATTCATGCAATTAAAAAAAAAAACGATGTAATTTTCGAATATCACAATAAGCCGACAGATTACCCTCACGATCTTCAAATTACCTTAATTTGGGTAAATTATATCGGTATGCCTAGTAACTCATTCTAGACATATGTACAGAAAATAATCACGCGTAATAAATTAACTGTTCACATAAAAAAATGACTGATGATTTCACAAGAATTTCGTAGACCCATTTTGTCCTAAGTTCCCAATATTTTGTTATTGATAAAGTTTTCAATCTAAATATATGAGTATGGGTTTTAAATTTTTCAAAGGAATTATCCAAACCAAATTCTAAGCAACAGAACCTACAAAGTAGAAATTTTAATGTTAAGAAATGGAATAGCCAATTGATTTTATGTTAAAATCATTGAGGTATGAAAAAGTAGTTCAATTTAATTGTCTTCTGTGAAATTTGATGCTGAGTATAGCGACTCCATTGGCTAAGGAGATAATAAAAATAAACTTCACGGCAACTTGAAAATGAGAAGAAAGATTATTAATTTCCATTTAATTCCAACTACCTTTATAGGTTCTCTTGACAGATGCGCGTGTTTTGTCTACAATATGCAAACTTCTTCAGTGTACTAATACTCGACGTTCTATTTACAGGTATTTCACTAAAAAGCTTACACTCTCTTTGATTCAAACTTTACGGCGACTTATTTTGAACAATAATCCTTAATAATTTCGACTTAATAAAGTTAGTTGGCTAACTTTACATGGTTCAGAACAACAAACGTTTTTTTTTATTGAGCATGCCTAAGCAAAGGTATAACTTGTTGAAAATTGTTTCCAGCTCAAAAAGATGATAATTGTGTCTCGAGCAGAAGGGTAATTTAATTTAGTTTACTCAGAACTAGTCGGCCTCACCGGAATTTTTGCATTATCAGGATACCATAAATGCAAACAGAATACGGAAGAAATTTTGAGCACAATTATATTATCCAACCGTATGAACAAAATATTTAAAAAAAGCCCATGATTTGTTTATTATTAACAAATTGAATGATGCCGTGAATCTCATAACTAAAGTTCTAAAATTAAAAACATGTTTTCCTACTTCTTCTTACATTTTCAAATGTAATTGCTATCACAATCAGCTTATTACCTATTCTCAACTAGGTGTTCCATATGCTATCCCAAACTGCTTCTTGTTAAATTTTATTTCAAGTTCAATTATACCTATTTCTGCCATTTAAAACGTAAAACGGTATGGGTATGCTAGAAATCACGGATGAAAAAAACGGCAAAAAAAATTGTCACGCGTCAAACATATGCCGACTCTATCCGTCACTTTTTTGCGACATTCGTCACATCACTGCGACTGTGGGAATACATCGACAAATGAACTGAGTTCATCGCGGGTGAGGTTTGTCACTTACCCCGTCTCTCGGAATACCAAAACATGGGTGACTCGATTGTCACCTAGTGACGTGACTGTCGGAATAACCACCATTGTTTCGTCCGGGGATTTGTTTATAATCCATTTTGACATATGTTTCGTCGTTCATTAAAATACAGCAATCAAACTTCGTTTAAACTCGTTCGTATAGTAACCGTGCTCGCTTTTTGCCCACTAAATTTTGTTTAGGGAGTGATTGTGATGTTTACTGGCACAAAAATACTAATATCCTTCTCTTGAAAGGATGTTACGCACGATGAAAAAGTTGGAATCGTTTTTTTATGCCAAATCACGTTTAGAGACACCTGGGTTGCCTTTTACCTACCTCAACACCTTTCTCCTCAGCTCTTTGTCCCTAGTGCCACTTTCATGATAGATGCGCTGTGCTCTATCCACATTCAGAGTATACTTGTAACGTTTGAGTACAAGACACACCGTTGAATTTGGGAATTTCAACACTTTTGCTAGTTTTGAGGCAGACCACGAAGGATACTCTAGATGTTTGTGAACAATTAACTTTCTTTTCTCAAGTTCCATGATCCGTAATTTCGAGTTACGTCGATCAATCGAGAAAAACTTTTCACCAGGTTCTTTGCACATGAAACAAATACCTGTCAAACGTTTTTTGTTCCAACCACCAGGGACGCGGTGGTGTATTAAACCGTGCGTCCAGATTTACTTTGAATCGACCTTTAGTCACCTTCGGCATGGCAGTGAAAAACTTCTGTTCTTCATCTTTTGAACGTGGTGCTATTGACTGTTCCAGAAATTATAAGCACATCTAACGTGAGCGGTCGTTTTAAATTTAATAAATTTATTTTGGCTGCGTCCTTTTGTTAACACATTTTTATGCGTCAAAGCCTTAAACAACTTAGTATTTGGTTGACTTCCAAAATGCGTGGTCTTACTTCGAAGCAGAGAAAAAGTACCGTGCACAAATTGACAAAGATTTTTCACTAGTTCGAGCGGATAGGTGAACTCATACTCTTCGAAATGACCGTGGTGGATTGATTCGGTGGGTATTCAATTATAAGTAATTCGCGTAAAACGCCGTATATCAGTTAGGCCTTAATGAGACATCTTCGACGAAATAGTACAATGTGAGTGGAATCTTTTTATGAAAAACCACAGAAAAGATTATGAACTGCAGTGGTCGGAAATTCGGTCCTGTGAGTATTGACATTGACAAGAAGATCAAAGATGCCCATAAGACTCTGTTACTTTTGTCAAATTTTAAGCCCCAGTCGAGCACTCGACACTGAAGAAGTCTGTAAGTTGCAGACAAATCAGGCCTATCTGTCAAGATATAAGCTTTTTGTTGTGGAATTTAACCAAATCAGTCCGCGTTTACTTGTTATAGTTTAAAAGAGGGTTTCAGTTTATTTTATTTTTTTTTAACAAGTGATCAGTTGAAGTGTTAATTTTAATTTTCCTAGTTTTACGCACGTAAAAGTGTTTTTTTTAAAGTGAAGAGAACTTAAAACTGTACAGAACCTGATACCTCCAAAAGCGAATATTGCCATTCATCAGATCCCACAATGAACCTGTGATATTTTAGCCAGATCTTGCAAGCTTTACGGTTAAACAGTGCCACAGTGCACAATGTTTCGAGGGCAGCCAAAACCTCAAAATTCAAAATGCTAGTATCACTAAAGGCTGTATTTTTCTCGTTTAGTGTAATACGTCAGAGTCTTGAATCTAAAATTTAAAGAGATTTCAATGAACTTTGAATTTTCTACAGTATTTTGAATGTACCAATGTCATGGATTTCCATGAAAAAATAACTATAAACTAGACGGTTCAATATAATTGTATGATTTCAACGAAAGTTTTAATCGTACTAATATGTTCATGAAATATGTTCAGGGATTAGAGACGCATATATATGTGGAATTTTATTGATGTTTTAAACAGCACAATAAATTAAAATACGTGACTTTACTGGAAAATCTACAGTTTTCCGGATAGAATCACCTCAAAAGTATAGTAGCCGATGGATGCCTGTTATCATTTTACTATCATTACAAAGCTAAAGATGTTAGATTTCGATTGATAGTTATTTTGTTCTGCGAAAAAATGCGATAGACTGTTTATTTTTCGATCCAAATTAGTTCAAACCTTATTCAAACCATGCAAATTCAAACGCGCGTTGCGTATTGAATGTGTCTGCCGAGGTTATAACACATGCTCAATACTATTAATGAAAACAAGTATTAGTCGGCGTGTGGTCGAGCAGTTTGACTTTAATTGTATGTGTGTTCATGTTTTTTCTTTTGCGAGAAGAGTCAGGTAATGTAGCATAGTAGGTAAGCGCATATGAACAAAGGAAACAGTGCAGTGCAGTTCATTTATTCCAAGCTTTAATGAGAAGTACTTAATTTGCAAAGTGCTAGGCAGTTTAATTGGTGCGAGGGCAGTATATTAGCAGGTGAAGCCATGGATTCCCCGAAAAACGGTAAGTTTCCTACTTTACTCCAGAAGTAGTTATTTGGATATTTATTTTTCTACAATAGAAATTCACATAAAAAGAAAATATATCTTTGAACAAATCTGCAATATTTATGGCATGGCAGTAAAAAGAAATGCAGCTAGAATCATTTTTAAAGGTTCTGCCAACGATGGGGTATTCGCGAAATTTTGGAAACAGTTTAAGCTGAAATTCGAAAAAGCTTCGAGAAAACCGGAATACTTTGAAGTAAAATTTGGTTCATGGTTAGAGGAGTGTATTACTTTAAACGGATCGAGCTCAATGAATAGAGGTGGACGACCAGAGTTATCATTTGCGGGAAGCAGTATGCGGACAAAAAGGAGAAAAACGGAGAAACTTCGAGAAATTCATTCCCCACAAGAACTCGCGTTTGCAGCTGAAATGAGCATGCGTTCTACTGGAAAAATAGACGCAGCTAAAGCAATCAAGTTGGCGACGGAACCAAGTCATGAATCAGAAGCAATAACTCCAGAGAAAGCAATATCAATCATTGTGCAGGCTAAATTGAGCAAACGATCGTATCAAATAATCCGAGAGTCAGTGAAGGATCGTTATCCTTCTTATTACAAAGTGCTGCAGGTCAAGAAAAACTGCTACCCTCAAGAAGATGCATTTGAGGTCGATGAAAAAGGGGTACGCATTAAGTTGCAAGCACTGTTAGACAAAACATCCGAAAGGTTGATTTTGAGTCTTTGCGATCATGTTGCTCAACATGATAGCGCAGTACTGGAAAACCTTGATTTCATCATCAAATGGGGTGTGATGGAGCATCCGGGCTTACAGAATATAAGCAAAGGTTTCAGAACGCGGATAATAAAGATTCTCACGTATTCTTCACTTCATTGGTTCCTTTGCGATTGTTTTGCAGAGTTACTGGAAAAGATATCCTGTGGGACAACAAGCATCCTGGGTCGCCATATTCGTTGCAGGCCAATTAATTTACAGTTCATTCCGGAAACTCAACAGGTAATTTATACGCAGTTTTTTTAGACCAAAGATTTATTCTTATAATATATATTAGGTGATTATTGATGAGTACGAGCGTATGAAACTAGAAATCGAGAACCTGAAGCCATACGATTTGATAATCAATGGAAAAAAGTTTGTTGTATCGTATCGACTTTATTTAACAATGGTGGATGGTAAATTGGTAAATGTTTTGACAGATACTAGTTCAGCTCAGCGTTGTTATATTTGTCAGGCGACATCTTCTCAATTTAACAATTTGCCACAGATGTTTAGAATGAATGTCAACGTTGGTTCACTTGATTACGGAATGTCTTCCCTGCACGCGTGGATTCGTGCATTGGAATGCTACATACACATTGGCTATCGTTTGGGTTTCAAAAAATGGAGAAAGACTGGTAACGAAGGATTGTTCAATGCAACTAAGCGAAGAATTCAAGATGGCTTTAGGAATCGAATGGGTTTGTTGATTGATAAACCCAAACCAGGAGGATCGTGTAACTCAAATGATGGTAACACTGCGCGGAGATTCTTTGCAGAACCAAGGATAAGCTCGGCAATTTGCGGAGTAGAAGTAAAGCTCATTGAGCGAACAAGAAACATTTTGATAGCAGTATCGTGTGGCCACGAAATTGATAATGAAAGATTTAAAGACTATTGTTTCGAAGCCGCAAAACTTTATGTTTCATTGTATTCGTGGTATTACATGCCAACAACATTGCATAAATTGTTTATTCATGGGCATCAAATTATTGAAAAGTCTATTCTACCAGTAGGAAGAATGTCCGAAGAGGCTCAAGAGCGCAGCAATAAATCAATAAAATCATATCGCAACGATTATTCCAGGAAAAATTGCAGGGAAAATACCAATCGCGATATCATCAACCGAATGTTGATAACATCAGATCCATTGGTTAATACTTATCTCAAACCACCCGTAAACCATCATCAAGAACTAGGATGTGCATAGTTTGCTGAAGCATGCCGTTACAGACGACACTGACGCCACCAGCGAAACGGATGATTCATCATTTTATTCAGACTCTGAGTAGTTATTTCTTCAGAGGGACATTTTTATTTCAATTAGCTTTTAATTTATGTAAAATGGAATACAATAAATGTTATTTGCTAATCCATGATTTTTATTTTTTTATTTTACACATAATACCTGGATGACAGTACATCAAATTTTATAAAGAAACCCTAATTTATCCAACTAACGGTGATGATGCCTTTCTCGTCCATTCAAAAGGTAAGAGTGGTTTGCCTCCGACTGAAAGTCTCTATAATAAAGATAAATAAACTAACTAAACTCCGTTAAAAAAAGGTGGGAAGTATGAAAGAAAAGTCTAAAATAACATTAATAGATGGATAGTTCTTATTTTTCAAATTTGTTTATACTTATTGTGAATTTTTTGAATTTTGGGTTCCATTTGTACGTATGCCCCAACCTTCTTCTCGAGGGGAGGAGGAGTCACGATTCATCATAAACAAATTGTTTGTCTTCAAAAACTGCCACATGCAAAATTTGGTTCCATTTGCTTAACTAGTTGTCGAGCTATGCAGAAATTCCTATTCAAAGTGTATAGAAGCCCCCTTTATTAAATGGGGGTCCCAAACTACAATAGAAACATTTCTTGCCTTCAAATACTTTCACATACCAAGTTTGATTCCATTTGCTTAATTAGTTCTTTAGTTATTCAGAAATTCCAGTATAATTTGTATGGGAGCGCCCCCCTCCTAAAGAAGGGAGGGGTCTCAACTACAATAGAAACATTTATTGCTTTCAAATACTTCCACATGCCTAATTTAGTTCCATTTGCTTGATTAGTTCTTGAGTTATTCAGAAAATCCAGTATAGTTTGTATGGGAGCCCCCCTCCTCTTCTAAAGAAGAGAGGGGTCTCAACTACCATAGAAACATTTCTTGTCTTAAAATACTTTTACACACCAAATTTGATTTCATTTGCTTGATTAGTTTTCGAGTTATGCAAAAATTTGTATTTCATTTGTATGAGAGCCCCCCCTTTCAGAGGCGGGAGGGGTCTCAAACCATCATAGGAAACTTTTCCGGCACCAAAAACACCTTCATACAAATTTTCATGCCGATCGGATCAGTAGCTTCTAAAACTATAAAGGTCAGTTTGCAAAAAATGTTCTTTTATATTTGTAAGAATTTTGATAGCTTATTATAAAAAAATAATAGTTGTCAATAAAAAAAATTGATGCGTTGAAACATTTCCAATCGATTGATGTGAACGTTTTGAAAATCGGTCTTGAAGTGACTTATTTATTAACGTTCAAAGGCTAAGCATATTTCGTGATGCTCCAAATTTTCGTACTCGCAACGTGTACCCCTAATCAGTGCCTTGAATTTTCATAAAATATCAATGAGAAGTGAAAATGATTTTATCCCAGTGTAATGATGATGTTTACTTTTCCGGTTTTCATCGTTACCGCTGTCACTTCTATGCCAACTGAATTTTGTTTGCTGCAATGAATGAAGTCGGCTCTATGTGCGGGTCAAAAATCTGCTGTCACTGTTGTTTTGATTATCAATCGGTAAGAATGAATTTCATTTGATGAAATCTGAATATCATCTCTTGTGATGATTTTTTATTATTAAGTGATTATGAATCCTAATCCAAACATGGAACAACCAGGGCCGTCATCATCGTCCCAGAGGAATAGATGCTAGCAATTTTGTGCAAGAATACCCTGGGCGGGCTACCCTTGCATTTTTCTGATCCTGACGGGTAATTGATATTCATTGTGGTTGATTGAATTTCATTTCTGATATTTTGAAATTCGTTTTGAAAATGAACTTGTTTACATAAATGAATATCAAAGCATTTTGAAAATGGACCGTTCATTCTTCTGGTTACGTTTGTTGTCATGAGTTATCATTTGATTTTCGCATGAAACTTATAGGTTGTCAATGTTATGTTGCCTGAAAATCCACGCTTTTGAATCTAATAAGCATGACTTTTACCAAGACTGCCCCTAATATTAAAAACAAAGACGTAGTCCTAGGTCAAAAAGGTGAAAAATACAGTGCATATCAATATTTAATGCTTCAAAATTGAATGAACTGCGTAAGACAACAATAAACTATCATAATACATACATACGATCTGTTTTAATGAGAATTTGAGGTTTTGGCCAACCTTTGTTCAGGGTCGAACCACTGTGCAGTGGTTTGAAACTAACGGAATGCAGTCTATACCGAAAGAACTCAACCCACCAAACTGTCCCCAGCTCAGACCGATAGAGAGATTCGCAGTTTTTTTAGATGATTAATTTTTTTTTTTGTATTTTCCCACTAAAGTTCATACAATGTCGAAGATTTTAGTTAACACAGAATACTATTTTGTTAATGTATATCCAAAATAAGCGCAAAAGTCTATATTCCACTTCAAACTGGGCCTCACCTTAGACCATTTACCACAAATTTAAAAAAAAAATTGATAAATTCTACGTAGACTAGGGAGGAGGGATTTGTTTTGGAAAAAGTCTACTTAATTCGACGTACGGTATTCGACAAATGGTGTGTTTAATTGAATTTATTTTCTCATCACTTCCAACTCATTCTTATGTGCTAAAGGACGCTTGCAAGTGTCGGTCTCAGGGCACCGAAATGTCACATGTCATTTTCGTAGTGTGTTAAGAGTTTTCCCTCAGTGTTAAAACCAGACTACTACACGGAAACAAATCTAATCCCGTTTTCATGATTTGCAAATCATGGAACCAGAAGCCGTATTTTTTTTAATGAAATCGTGATTTATGTCTTTCGGCACGATTCATGATTCATGACCGAAATGACCAATATCATGATTCAGCGAAACCATTTTCATGAGCCAGAAATCATGACCACTGCAAGCGTTACGTGTATCTGTCATAACGTCCTCAATCATGCTGCAGCATCGTTCGCATTCGGAGGTAGAAATGTAATAATGTGATAAAAATGTATGAGCAAGAATATAAAAGAATAAGGTGTTTGCTGCCGACATTTTATGATTTAGTGCTCGTTTTTTTCTATTTTTCTTAACACAGTACCCGTTACCCGTCAGTCAGTTGTGTCAATCTATTCCCCCAAAAACCCTACGACTTGGTTGGACCTCTCAGGTCCATCCTCGTATCTCTCACAAAACACCAATAGACGAACCAACCACAGGCTGAAAGTTTCATTAATAACTAAATCCAATTCAATCAATAAATTCTGTCCAGTGGAGACGGAGCTACGACAGGTAAGTGGATCATTTTGTTTTGTTTTTTCATTATATTTGTCTATTTGCGAAATTAAAACTAATACGAAACTGCATTTTAGCAGAGTTGCGAGAGATCGCATCTTAACGACTGTGAAGGCTTCAAAGGAATTTGGTAAGAAATTCCTTTCTTAATTTCTAAATTGCTTGAAATGGTAGTGGAAACCCAACAAACAATTCCGTGCTCCAATTAAGCATATCTAAAGTATAGCCGCTGGCAACCGTGTATTTTGCTAATCCAATTCGTGGATTGAGTAATGAGCTAAAAACAGCGTATTGTGATCAATACATGCGCCTTTATTCCACTACTTGCTTTTATTACTAATTCGTTTACTAAAAGCTTATGAACGTTGGCTGTCTTTCTGATTCAATACTCGAAGTTTGATCTAACTAGCACACAAATACTTTTTTTGAGCGCTAGTTGTTTATTTAACAATCATGCTTAATAGATATTTCATCAACGTTTTGAAGCTCGGTTGTGCGGCTACATTGTAGTGCTTGACAAAATTGCTGAATAAAGGTGAAAAATGTCAGCTTACACACTTAGAAAATTTTACAGTATTCGGTAATTTTTTACCGAACTTTCAACAGCTGAACAGTTCGGTAATCCGATTTAACGGATTTCGGTAAAATTTGACAAGTTCCGGTAATTTTTTTACCGGAATACTGTCAAATTTCACAAAAATACGGTAAATTGGATTACCGAACGTTCCGCTGTTGAAAGTTCGGTATAAAATTACCGAATACTGTAAAATTTTCTAAGTGTGTATAAGCTGCTATCCTACTTTGTTCATGTTTTAATAACATGCTAAGTAACTGCTATGGACTTATTATTCGACTACACTATTTATGCCGAGTAATGAAAAAATATGCAGCCTAATGGTTACGCTAGCCGCAAAGTGATCAGAAGGTCGAGGGTACAATACCAGATGCAGTATTTTTTTTTGTTACTACACCAATTTAATTTACGTTGCAATCATCTAAGTGTCTCACGTTACAAGAAGAATGCAACTATCTCTTGAATACTTGTTGAATACTTATTTAAACGGTGATTCAAAGAATGACTTCTCATACAACCAGTGATGTCCATATCCTCAGGGTGGTAGAGAGAGATTTTATTTTCTCCACACACTCTTCTTACCTCAACGAGAGCTCTTCCCTCTTGTTTTTAATCACCCCCGTGTTTGCATGCGGGTAGCGTATGTGAGTGGAAAAAATGGTTTTTATTCACACTACATTCGATCGCTCCAGAGTGAGAAGAAGAGCACTCAAATTCACAGAAGCGAATGCAGATAAATTCACTGACGCGTGCGCCCCAGTGAGCTCACTGGCACTCCGACGACGTTTTCACTTTCAAAAGCACCAGCGAATCACAGAAAGAGCACTGGCGCGTCCTCGCACAAGTGTACGCGGCAGTAATCGCAGGTGAGAGCACGTGAGAGCGGTCGTTTAAAAGAGAGAGTGATTCACTCACTCCAAGCAATTTGATCACAGGCGCACTCTGTCAATTTATAATCGGATAAAAGAGTACTTTGCTTTTTTCTGCGGTGAGTTTTGGTTGCATCATCTGTGAAGGTACAAATCTCACGCGCCAGCGTAACTTTAGTGCAAAATGCCATCTCTGCATACAACAACGTTTGCTGGGTGCATGTTAGTTTAGCACGAAGAATATTTAACCCATCAAAATTACATGGAACACCTATGTTAGAATTATTAATCGTCTGACTTTGACTGACGTCTGACTAACTTGAAGAGAATCCAACGCAAAATTCGAATAAGCATTTCTGATTGATAAATCGTCAAACTGAAATCTACAGTAAACTCCGGCCTGCAAACCGCTATGGATGTTTATTCAGTCCTTTCCTTTAAAAATTTCAGAGTCTATCTTGGAACTTCCAAAGAGTTGACGGAACTTAATAAAGTCGGTTTATAATTAAAACATGATGAAATAAAATTAAAATAAATACATAAATAAATTTATCTTTACTGAAAATTCAAAAAAACAGTTTCAAAAACAACTTTATATTTTGATTTTGCGCAACCTATTTCCATCATTCATGATTTGAATTCATGGTCCTAGAAAAAAAACCGAAATCACAAACTATGCACATCCACTATCATGCGCCAGAGCCATGATTTTCATAATTTAAATCATGATTTGTGGAGCATTCTGTGGATTCTGATTCATGATTTGCTCGCAGCAGAATAATTCGTAACGCTTCGAGTGCGTTACGTGAGCATGAATCATGATATCATGAGCCCAAATCATGGTGTATTTTCATAACATCAAAATACACTAGGTTCATGATATCATGAGTCGTTTTTTCCAGTTTTGGGAGCGGATTTGTTTCCGTGTATCTGTATTCAACAGTATTTAGAACAAAGGTGAAATATCTGATCCCTGGAAAGAAGGCCTCGTAATTCCTGATCCCCAAATAATGCAAAGATCGAAATAGTGCTAATAGCTTCCGTCTTATCGCCCTTTTAAACTGCCTTGGGAATATTCGTGAGAAGATGGTTAATAGACGTCTCACCACTCTTCCTGAATCTAAATGTTTGATAGATAACACCAGTTCGCTTTCCGTCCAGACAAATCTACCGACGACTATCTTACTGAGTTTGACGACATCATTGACTCTCACCTGGAGAGGACAATACATGGTGACGTTGTCTCTTCTGACATCTAAAAAGCATACGACCGTGCGTAGCGTTTCCCTATCCTCAAGTCTCTTGAGGAATGGGGAGTCAACATTGACAGTAACCGATCTGAGCTGTGATGTCAAGAAAACGGTATACCTCAAGGATCACCTCTACCCTTTTTCTGATTTTTATGCAAAATGTTTCCTTCTAATGTCTTCAGTTTTGTTTGTTTTTTTTCTGACGATATTACCAGCATTACCTTGAATTGCTACACAGAAAAAAAATCTTGTATCAAAAACTACTATTTTACCCGACTATGTCTATCTTCAAAACTACCATGAAATGACAGTCAAATATACTACGTTTATGATAAAACCTTCAATGTTTGTGGTATATTTGACAGACCTCATGGTAATATCAACTCCACCATGGTTGATTCCAATCGCAGGCATGGTAAAATCAAACGCATTTATCGTCATGTGAAAGTGTTGGTGTTTGCGCTTAATTTAACCCTCGAAATGGTAGTTTCTACTGCGTTTTTGCTTGTAAGGGAACGTCCATTAATTACGTCACGCAAAATTGACTTTTACAAACCCCTCCCCCATTTGTCACGTTTTTTGTATGGACCTTCAAATTTTTTTGTATGGATCGTCACGTTTTCCCAAACCCCCCCCCCTTACTGCGTGACATAATTAATGGACCTTCCTAACTGCTGTGAACAGTGTGGCCAAAAAGGCCGATCCTTCCTTCTATTATCTGAAATATCCCAATAATTTCACTAATGCCCACTAATACCAATAGAAAAAGGTGTAGCAAACTTCCCGACATCACAATAAATCCGTCCCATTATCATTCCTAAACCATCCCTGAAAATTCTTGTTGTTTACTAGTGACAGTTTGAAAAAGTTTTTCAGTTTTTTTTTTTCGTTTTTAAAGCGATTAAGTGAAGTGTTAAGTGGAATTTTCTTCGTTTTCCAATTATCAAACATGTTGAACATAATAATGTATCATATATAAAACAGCTGAACGTAGTCTCCGTCAACCAATCGTGTGATATACACAACCCCACTGATTTTGTATCTAAGAAACTAAGGCATCTAAATTCAGTTGAATTGACTCATTCACTGAGTTCCTCTGAGCGAGCGTGTGGTTCTTGTTTCTCTTCCACCAAAAATCTCTACGTATCAGTTCCGAACTTCTCCAATACTCAGTAGCCTAATTGCGCTGATCAATCGCTTACTCAGTTATCGGTAATTTACTTAAACTTCGCCACTATAGCATAATCTAATTTTCCCTTGCTTATCCCTTTCACACCCGGTCATCAATTGACTGAGAATTTCTCCCGGAAAAGTTCTAATCTCAATCGACTTTCACCAAAAGCCGCTGCCAGCTTGCCTTGATGGTGGATGCTTCAACGCCAGCAGCAGTCAGTGAAACTTTTCCCTTTATTAAATTTCCCGGAACCCAAGGAGGCGGCGGCACGCGAAACACGGAAGTCACACTCCCGTTCTTGGCCGTGGCATGCAGCGTTGATGAAATTCCTCAAGTCGTTGTTTTTTCCCCTCCCCGAACCCTGCGATAGAGCGAGTGAGTGGGGGGGGGAGAAAAAACCACTGTAAACAATGGATCCTTGGACGCTACTCGTCCCCATCGTCATCGTCGACTTCTTTTTTATGATCGGTATTTTTTTCACCAACAACCGAAGAAGCGAAGGTTTGCCGTTGTTTTCCCATATCGCATCTTAGCTCCCGTATTTAGTCCACACGGCGAACGACAACGGTTTATCCGGCTCTATCTTGGATCTAGAAGAGCTCGTTCCGGGTTGGTAATAAAATCACGTGAAATATGTTTGTTTTTAATTAAAACGCGATATTAAAAGCCAGTCACGGGCTGAGGCTTGTTTTTTTTCCCGCTCCAGTATCGCGCCGGGGACTGCAGGTGTGCAATTAGGCAGATCATCAAATGCAACGATTAGCCGTAAAGGCAGCCGACCCGGGGGGTGGGTCGAATATTTTACGCAATCTAGAAAATGTTTCTCTACTGATAACTGAAATTGAAAATTGTTACCAGGACCAGACATTTTGATCTTACTAAAATGAAATTGCTTCTTAACTTTTCCAGTGGATTTTATTCTATTAAAACCAAATGAATGTTGTCGTGTTCTTAGCTTGCTTCGATTGTTTACCTTGTTCGAAAGTTGTAATTTCAACCGCCTTTGAAAATGAACGTGACAGGCGAGCAACGTTTGAAACTGTTCGAAAACGAACTCATTCAATTTCACTGTAAAAGTATGTCATACCATAGGTACACTCAAAAAAATCGACACGTTGTTTCCACGTGAAATTTCCCGTAACTTTCACCTGAACACGTAACCAAATCTTCTTCAGTAAAATCAGGTGAACATTACTTGCCAGTGAACGTAACGTAACATTTACGTGATTTCCACTTAGAATGTGGATTTACGTGGAAATCACGTAGCTGCATACCACGTGTTTTAACTGGTTTTGGCTGTGGACGAAAATTACGTGCGTTTCACGTGGAAACAACGTGTCCATTTTTTTGAGTGTATATGAAAAGTCTAAAATTGAAGGCAGTCGATTATGTTTTGTGATACAGGTGAACATAAAATAAAATGGATCTTCCCGGAAAGTCAAGCAATAAAAGTGCTCTCAAATGAAGTGTTCCATTGTCAGAAAAGATTGCCAAGTTTGATGCACGCACCGGTGAAAAAGGAACGTGCATCATCCTGGTCCTGATCCTGAGAGTGGCTGTACGTACACTCAGAATAAGTTTGATGCACAGAACATCAGCTCGACATAGGCTGCAGAAGAAATTGTCATCGAAGGTATGCGTAAACTTATCGCGTATCACAGCCTCCCACTTTCTTGTTGGGTCCTTGTTTGGTAAGATAAAAATCATAAAAATGGATACAATTCAGACGGCATTAGGTGTTTTGTTAGCCACGCGAAACATGGAGACGTATTTGTCAAACGCAGTGGCATTGGTAAAGACAAAAATTGCAGTCTAAATTAGAGGGACGCCCGTCTGCTGGAAAATTGATTAAGTAGGCTATTATAATCGGCCCTTTTTGGTTAGAGCAGCCAACCAATTTGCCTTAACTGGTAAGTTTGTCACGTGGGCACTCGGTAAGTTGTATTTTTTCCATGGACTTGGTTTTAAAGACATCTCAAAACCATCCCAGAAATCCCACAGTCATTTACTCAAATGCTTTAAAATGTGTCTATGAAAAGTGATTAAGCGATTGAGAAGAAAGCCGTGCACGATTGGACATTTTTCGAATCTTTTGGATCTACCTCCTTTGATTGACCATTTTGGTGCGTGAATCTCTCCCAAGTAACAATTTTAGTTATATACTAGCCGGCTTTGTTGATAAAACTATATTCAAAACAGTTTTGTCTACCAACAACTCCCCTATGCCTCTTAAAAGCCGAAATTTGTACAAAGTGGCGCACTCTATGAGCAGTTGTGATAACACGTTTATAAAACCTTTATAAGACCATAACGATTTTGAAAATTTTCTAGTGAAAAATGTTATGACTACTTGAGAACCTTCATAGAACCTATTGGCTGAAATGAAAACCAGCCTGCGGCTTAATTTTTCATTTGCATTAAATTTAAAAGTTGATGCATTTATTTTTCCATATTTCTTATATTTCAATATGGCGATAGAGGAAAATCATAGCCTAAAACTACTTTACAATGACCACTATAAAACTATTTGGCCGTTTATTGTGTTTACTGGAGAAAAAGTCTCTAAACTGCATTGCATAACAGCATTTTACTATAGTCACTAGATTCATAGTCTGGCGGATACAACGACGGGAGCCAATTTGAACTGTCACTTGGCGGAGCCAATCAGAGCACATCTCGAGTAATTCATGTTCATGGCCTAAAAGCCATTTGTAAACAATGACTTTAAATATCGATTTCTCTTGAATCTTAAATCACTCTCGTGAAATGAAAGCAGCATTTGGTAGAAGAATGTTAGTTCTACCATATGGAGTAGTATAATATAGTAAGATTCTCGTGATTCGTGTGAAATCAACGTTTAAAGTCATTGTTTAGAAATGGCTTTTAGGCCCTTAACATGAATTACTCGAGATATGCTCGATTGGCTCCATCAAGTGACAGTTCAAATTGGCTCCCGTCGTTGTATCCGCCAGACTATGAATCTAGTGACTATACATTTTACGAGTTCACAAAGTAGAATTAAAACCATTGATAGGAGTAAAAGGAATTTTAGAAAACAAAGTTTTAAGATCGTTGTCAACAAGCAGTACAGCTTATGAACCTGATTAGAATATGGAACCTAGTAACACCATAATAAAACTTAATTGATTTTTAGTAACATTTATAGAACTTTCATAAAACTTAATAAGGCTGGATGGTTTTGGCAATGTTACTTGTGACCACCACCCAGATATAAATATAATAGTTTATCAAAACTGTAGATAAAAACAGTCTGCCGAACTAAAAAGGATAGAGCTATTAGGGGCATAACCGTCATCTTAACTGTGTTTGTTTTTCTAAGAATAGTTGAAGTTAAGATTCTCAAATAAAACTAAAGGAAATTATCAAGGAATACGGGACATCGATTGACCAGGTGTTCTCCGTTACATGTGATAACGGAGTCATGACATGCTCGGTACTGTTAGGAAACTCAAACAAAAATTGAAGAGCTGGATCTTTTACAATTTGATAATTACCAAGGAGAGCATGTGATAATACAATCAAGGATGGTTCCAATAGTATCATAAATCATTCCTTGCATGTTCTTCTTTGATTCAATAGGCGCGCACAATTAGCGGTTTTGCATCACTTCTCAAACCGAAAACTGTTGGGCGAAGGTAAACATTGAATGAACATAGCATGAACTTGGTTGCCTGACAATTGTATGCGAGTTCATCACTGCTTGCTTGTACAATTTATTGATTCGTTCGATGGCTTCTGTTGGTGTTTCATTTTCGTTTCCTGATTCGATTGAGTGCTAGTGCTCGTAGCTTCCGATCGGATCACCTGGTGATTGTTTGGTACCGCGATCAAAGCAAAAATGCATCGGAAGCCGAAAAGCACAGAGTAGTCAGTAAATACAGCGGGAGAAATAGAAAATATGTTGCAACTAATCGCCAAATGCTAATTAAAAGTTACATGTCCGGAGCAATTTGCGATTTGAGCGTACATGCAAAATGTAAACAAAATGATTTTTCAATGCACTGCATCATTATTACCTCTAAATCAAGAATTTCAAACTATTTGTCCTGGTTGTGCTTTGATTTTCTTCATTAAATATTGTTTTCGCAAAGGGCGTAGAGTTATTTCACTATCATAATACTTTACTTTGCGGTTTACGCCATATTGATTGTTGACAAAGTGAAAGGCGTAATTTAAATCAAAACATAAACATGGCGTAAGGTAAAAGGCGATACCGACAAAATAATCAAAACAACGGCATTCCCCTTCTGTTTACATTCTGCATGTTCACCCTTATCGCAAATTGCTCCGGATGTGTTCCTTTAAGCCAGTATTTTCTGTTTTTGGTAGATACTGATGATGGCACAGGTTACTTAGTTGGTAATGGTACGGCATTACCATTCCGAATGAAGTGGATTCTCTGTCCGATAAAGACGATTTTTCACATGGCACAAAACAAAAATGTATGCATTCTTTTTGAAATAGAAAACAAACGAATGTTTGTTCAACGAACGATAATCGACGATATGTAAATTAAACCCTCTTCAATTGAAATCTCGATAACGATTTGTCTAGCATGTTATGTGATATATTCATAAGGTGTGCACAACACGTGTAATCTTGTTCACTCACTGAGTTCGTGCGTATGACTAAGGCCAACGACGAGGAAAAAGTTTCTTATCAATGTAATGCTACTATAAGGTATGAATGATGTTCAAAGAAGTTAACGATGTGCCGTAAACGAAATTTTAGTGGAGATTGTTAAACGACTAAATAATATAGTATGAAATGAAGAAGTGTGAACATACTGCCATGAGATAAGGTTAGCCATACTTCTATTGCATTACCTCTTTGCCTTCACGAATGCAGGTTGACAGCCAAAAGGTATGTCTCTTAAAGGTTGTACGGAATCAAATTTCACCACTTTTAAATGGCTGTAACTTTTTGCCAGTTGGGTATTTTCTTTTGAAATTTTGGGTGGAATTAGTTCAATATGTATTTGTTTACGTTTACGTTGTTTTGAATAAGCTTTACTTGCAGATGTGCAATCGTTGCAAAGATGGAGTTGGAAGAACAGCAGTGACGCAAAGAAATTTGTCTCGTGTTTGAAATCGGTACCACGAACATTTGACCATCGATCGGAAAGGAAAAAAGTGGCAAACATGGATCTCTGTATAGTGTTAAGGATCACAAGTGGGTAGTTCAAGCTTTCAAGCGGAAACCCAACAGTTCAGTTCGAGATGTGGCGAAGAAACTGAATCTAACCAAAACTTTCGTGCAAGATGCAAAAAAATGTGAAGGACTACTTACAAAGTCCAATAATCTGCCTAGTCGCGATGAATGGCAGAATACGGTAGATAAAACACGTGCACGGAAGCTGTACACCCAGATGTTGACGAAACCACATTGCCTTGTTATGGATGATGAGAAGTATGTTAAAGCAGTCCTATTTAAGACTATGGAAAAGGTGTTGAATGATTATATCAACTCGAATTACATGAACAAGTATCCACTATCTGTGTTCAAGTTTGCTTACCAGTCTGGTAAGTCAACAGTTACGGCACTGCATACTGCGGTTTCAAAGGTAGAAAAAGCTCTTTCGATAAAAGAAATAGCACGTTGTTCTCTCTTAGATATTGCAGGAGCTTTCTACAACGCTTCCTATTCGTCTTTGGCTTGGGCCATGAAGAAGAGGAACTTTGACATGAACATAATTAATTGGGTTCACACCATACTTGCAACGAGAGAAATCACTTCAGAGCTGGGAAGTTTGTCTATTAAAGTACGGTCAACAAAAGGTTGTCCCCTAGGAGGAGTCCTCTCACCACTTATGTGGTCCTTAGTTGTAGACGAGCTTCTAAGTAGATTAGAGGAAAAAGGATTCGAGGTTGTAGGCTTTGCAGACGATTTAGTCATTATAGTGAGAGCAATGTTTGACAACATCATTTCAGAGAGAATGCAGTGGACCCTAAAATATACACACTTTTGGTGTATTCAGGACTGTTTTAGCATAAATCCCTCAAAAGTAGTAATTGTACTTTTCACTGGGAAGAGGAAGTTGAATCTAAAAGCTTTTTAAGCTAGGAGGATTGGAAATCCATCTTAGTGAACAGATGAAATACCTAGGAGTGATACTGGGTGCCAAACTGAACTAGAATGCTCATCTAGAGTGTGTGATCGGTAAGGCAACCAGTGCTTACTGGATATGCTCAAAAACGTTTGGTAGGAAATGGGGTGTAAAACCAAAAATGATAATTTGGATTTATACATCAATAATACGTCCAAAACTGACGTATTCTTCCCTTGTGTGGTGGCCAAAAACAAAAGAGGCTACTTCACAGAAAAAGCTGTCAAAACTTCAATGGCTTGTGTCCATTGCTATAACGCAGCACTCCATCAAATGCTTTGAATGCAATTCTAAATCGGCTGCCTTTGCACGAATATGTGCAACTAGAAGCGGAAAAGAGTATGCTTAGACTTAAACGCCTTACATCCCTTACACGTATAGATTGGGAAGTCGGAGGTCCCACTGTTCGCCATGGTTCCATAAAATTCGTCACAGATGGCTCAAAACTTGAAACGGAAAAGGGAGCAGGAATCTTCGGCCCTGGAGTAGAAATCTCAGTAGCGATGGGAAACTATCCAACGCTTTTGCAGGCGAAGATTTTCACTATAATAAAATGTGTTAACGTTTGTCTGAAGAGAAAGTATTGACATGCAAATATTTTTAAAGACAGCCAAGAGGTACTCAAAGCATTGAGTAATTATAAATGTACATCCAAACTTGTCTGGGAATGCATTCTTTCATTGCGAAAGGTGTGCCAAGAGAACTCGGTAAATTTATTCTGGGTTCCGGGACACTGTGGCATTGAAGGCAATGAAAGGGCAGACGAGCTGGCTAAACAAGGTTCAAATGCACAGTTTATTGGCCCAGAACCATTCTGCGGTACATATATCATACTGTGCCATAAAAATGGAAATGGAATCTTGGGAAGAACAAAGGGTGATGACCAACTGGTTGGTTACCACAAAGTGTGTTCAATCGAAAAGGTTTATAATTCCAAATGTTACAATTTGTAAAAATTGCCCGAGTAGATATCATTTGAAAAACATTGGCCAGGTTCAGAATGATATCTGTCGTTTCTGTAACATAGAACGCAAATCCTCGGAACATCTGCTTTGCAGTTGTGATGCTTTGTATAAGAGCAGACTTAAATTTCTGTACCGTGACTATATGCAACCTAAAGAAATTTGGACTGCAAATCCTGGAAAGGTGGTGGGTTTTATAAACTCAATTTGGCCTAACTGGGAGACGCGTCTTAGGCTGGTTACTTGACAAATGGTGATCTAGCTTAAAGATGCGAATTAGATAAGTAAACAGAGGAATACCACAAAAGTTCAACTCAGTGGACGCAGTGGCTCTACGCCCCAACAAGAAAAAATATTCAGCAGGACACCTAAAACAGGAAATTTTAGATGAAACTTTTTTTTATGGGATGGAAAATCAGCAACCAGACACCTGAAGAAGGTGTGGGGATGACGGTGCCAACTCCTCGACCTACTAAAAACTCACCCATGCCTTAAGCCCTGGACCCTCTCCTGGTCCACTTTACGGTATTACTTCGGAGAGGGGTCTATTGTGCTTGTTAAGCACACACTATGTCTAACTACATAGGGTCTTAGTAGTTAGGTGGTCCCTTTGGTCTTTGGTCGTTTCGCCATTTTTGTTGGAGATGAAGGAGGTTGCTACGCATACCGCGTCCCAGAGGTCCCGGTCCTGGCACATCCTCTGGACCAAATTATCCGGAATCGTGTCGTGACCGCTTACGATCCCGGATCTCGCGCCGTCGAAGCGAGGACATGGGAAGAACAAATGTTCCGCGGTTTCTTCAACTCTCGCGCACTCGGTGCATGCCCATAATTGTTCAGGTATTGCCTAAAACAGCCGTGGCCAGACAATAGCTGCGTTAAGTGGAAGTTTACTTCACCGTGTCGCCTACCAACCCACCCGGTTAATTCCGGGATTAGTCGGTGAGTCCACCGACCTTTGGTAGAGTTGTTCCATTCCCTTGGCCACTTAACTATGGATTCGGCTCTAGTGGTCTTCCGAGTAAAACGTTGTTCGAAGCACTCTACGCCCTCTTTCATGACCATACCTATTGGCATCATCCCCGCTAGGACGCAGACCGCGTCGCTTGGTATCGTTCGATATGCACTAACCACTCTTAGGCACATAAGCCTGTGCGTACTCTCTAGCTTACTAACGTAGCTTTTGGTACTCAAGGCGGTGATCCATGCCGGCCCGCCGTACCTAAGTATGGACAGGGCGACATTGGCCAGGAGTTTACGCTTACTTCCTTGCACCGCCAAGCTATTTGACATCATGCGATATAATGCCGATATAGCCATAGAGACTTTCCTGCAGGCATAATCGACGTGACAGATACAGGACAGCTTATTGTCGATCATGACCTCAAGATACCTCAAGAACCTCTTCGGATCCATTGAGCAGTTACTTGCACTGATCGGCGCATGTTGCTCCGATTTCCGATTATTCACCACCGTGACCTCATAGCGTGTCGGCTTGGAGCTCATCCATCTCTCCACAATGCCGATGGAATGCGAGGCCGTTAACTTGACCTCTTTGATGGATTCACCACATATCTGCAGGGTGATGTCGTCCGCGAACCCGACTATTTTCACCTCGCTCGGGAACTCAAGCCGCAGTACCTCATCGTACATCGTGTTCCATAACACCAGACCCAGGATCGAAACTTGTTGGACGCCTGCTGTACTCTGGGCACGTTTCTTACCTGCCTCTGTGTTGTATACCAGTACGCAACTCTGGAAGTAGCTTCCAAGAATCATGGACAGGTACCCAGGATCCTGTAGGCGTTGGAGCGAGTATTGAACGCATTTCTCACGTCAAGGGTGACCACTGCACAGTATCGTACGACTCGCCTCTTGCACTGGAATGCCAGCGCAGCGATCTTGGTGACGGACAGGATGGCATCCACTGTCGACTTCCTTTTACGGAAGCCAAACTAATTACTAGACAGACCGCGTGTATGTTGTCAGTCTGTTGAGGATTACCCTCTCGAGCACCTTACCCGCTGTATCCAACAGACATATAGGTCTATATGCCAATGGATTTCCTGGTGGCTTCCCTGTCTTTAGTAGCAACACAAGGGTCTGAATTTTTCAGGTGTCCGGGAAGACGCCCTCGTCCAGACACTTTTGCATCACCACCATGTACATTTCAAGATCCAGCAAGATAGCCGTCTTGTTCACCATTAGCGACTTTGCTATCGCAATGAGTTCGTCATTCGGCCCGTTGTGCCGTTGACAATGACTACGAGGTCTCGGGTGTTCGGCTGAGCCGTCCACGCTTCCATCGCTATGACAGCGTTAAGGTCTGTGATACTGGAACGCTGGTCATGGGAGAAAACTACGGTCATAGATTAGGGTCGTGGTTTGGAAAGAGTCCTCCAACAATAATCTGCAGCAGCTCTGATGAACGCTCGGTTGGAGCCGCCGATCCTCTGGTTTTGACCATTTAGGCGTCACCCAATGGATTCGTATTGGCCTTCTGACACAGACCCTCGATGCAGGCTCGCTTGCTGGCCTTTATCTCCCCCTTTAGTGCGGCCTTCGCGGCGACTAGCGCTTATCTTCGCTCAGGTTTTTCGGCGTCTGACCGCGCTCTTTGCACCCTCCATCTTGCGTGGCGGTATGATAAAAGTTCTTGAATGTACACTATGGTACGCTATTGATACACTTCGAAAAACATAACTTTATTCAGGTTTCTGAAAATTCCCTGCCAAATAGGGTAGGGAACGGCTTAAGCATGGGGTAAACATTAACCTACAACGCTCATTTTTGGCAGTATGGTGCTTTACTACGTGGAGCACCATACTGCAAAAAATGAGCGTTGTAGGTTAACGTTTACCACGTGCTTGGAATAGGGTCTTTGGGTGCTTAAGCCGTTCCCTACCCTAGATAACATAACTGCTAAACATGGTTTGTATTCCCATTTAGCACAAGTAACAAATCACATTTCTAAACGACTGTTGTGAACATCACTCATTCAAATCAATCAAAAACAGTCGACTCAAGTTTTCTCATAATTTCGCATCGCATGTCAACTTCTTGCACCACCGCGATACGACCAACGAAAACAGAAATCATCTTTTTTTAATTACATGCTCAAGAAAATCCAACCTTGCCGCCGTCGTCGTCGTCGCCATCGTATTCGTAACCGCCGACTTCGAAGCGACAGCCGGAAACAATCTCACCGAGCGAAGACCTTATCTGCAACGAAAAACCCATCCACAACGGCATCAGCAACGAAAGCACGAAAATCGTGTTAATCCCGCGAAAAGTGTTTACGTTCCTATCGTGGCAGCTCTGTAACTGACAGCGCATTTCGGGCAAAGCCCGTAAAACTAGCAGGCGAGCATCACCTTCACCGTCATCATCATCATCATCAGCAGCATCATCATCGCTGTCACGAGCGACGACAAACTAACTCCACGCTCCGGTTGCTTTGGCAGAGTGTCAGGTTGAAATCTGCGGAAGATAAGGGATAAAGTTGTGCGACGGAGGACCAATCTGGGACTGGCTGGAGAAATTTTGCTGTGATTCTAGGTGCAATTCGAAAAAGAGGGGTTGCAAATGGCGAATCGACAGGGCAAAATTGAACAAATCGAAGAACAATAACAACACACTTTTGAATGACTTCGGACTTTTTGGACTACAATCATGTGAAACCAAGAGGACTTCAATTATGATAGAATTACAAAAGAAAGTAAAGCAAGGTGAAATTATCTGGAATAGAAAATTTTAGGAGGAGTTTCTTCAAATTTTGAAAATTTGAAGAAACTTCTCCTAAAATTTTCTATTCCAGACAGTTTCACCAGATTTGAGAAAATTTCAAAAACTAAATGCAGTTTGCCATCAAAGAATAAGTCAAGCTTGATTTTTGAAAATTTCGATAAAGCTTCTAGAACAATCTTAATCATGGAAGTTCTACTAGCTTCGTGTAACTTAAAGTAATCATATTTTTCTATTTAGCAAGCGTCCAAACTCCAATTAAAATGAATTAACGGAGTGTGCATAAACTGTGTTCCTTCCAAAATGATACTCATTAAGATCAACCACGTTTAGCTTATCGTTTGAAAGCAACACATTTTTTTCAAGTCTCACCTTCCATTTCCCACGGAAAAATCTCCAGAACGCCCCGACGTCCCGGCCGCCAGCTTACTTGGATACGTGTGCGAATACTTTTTTCAACCTACTAACCCTTTTTTTCCAGCAGACGACGACGGGCGACAACGATGGCGGCCATAAAAATCGAAGCAAAGTATAAGCCTGCCCGCACGTGCGCACTTTATTTTGCTGGGAAATTTGCAAACTTTACCTGAGTCTCAGCGCCCACCACCTCCCCTCCTTGCAACGGCTCAACGGTGGAGCTTTTTCATCCGGCAGATGAATCCGGAGATTGTTTGTTTAAATATTTGAAAACTGCGTTGCTGGAATGCTGCTTATGTTTTGTGTTTTTCTTCGATGGAATTCAGCATTTATTTCGTTCGAGGGGGTTCTCATTTGAAATAGGAGTGGAGCCGGTTTCGTTTCGGAAATACTTTCCGAGGCCTGCGGCGACGAGTGTCATATTGCCAAGAACAACTCAGCTCGACGAGAATGGAAAATGTGATTTGTATCGAAACAAACGAGTCAGTGTGTCTCACTAATTACTGAACTGAAATGAACGCATCAACCACAAGGTAACAAAAAGAAAAGGCGGAGCTAATTCTTCGTATGGGTAAGTTGGCCAGTGTCGGTTAGGATTCCAGAAATCTAAGGATTAAAGCATTCCGGGTTTTTTCCGACTATTGGATAAATGCAGCAGATTAACAAAATTAAGAGCACTGTCAATAAGAATGCATAAAAAATTCAGCCACAATGCTGATTTAACCAAAAATCATACCAGGAGATCATTCTTCGTGCTTAAAGATTGGACTCGGAAAAAATGCGACACTTTGTTTTGGGTGTAACTTTTTATCGCGTGAGTAAAAATTAATGAAATTTAATATAGAATTTCGTCCGATCGAAAAGTTTTGGGCGATAATGAAGAAGAAGTTGAAGAAAAGCAGAAAAACATTCAAAACCGATGAAACTTTGAAAAAAAAACTGGGAGAAATTGTGTAAGGAAGATGGACAAAGCCTCGCCCAAGATCTCATGAGCAGTGTTGAGAGAAATGTACGAGCATTCAGCTTGGCGGAGGAAATTCATTAAATAAATTATGCCAAAACATAGCTAATATATAGTTTCTTAATCCCTGAAAGTTTGAGAAGTATCCAATTTAAAATGAATTTTCGGTGATCATTTTCGTGTGTCTAATTTTTTCCGAGTCCAGTCTTTATATTTTTCGCAATATTGCATTCAATTAGTTCTAATGCACAACGGAAGGTTTTCAATAAGGTTTAAGTTCAATTATTGAAAACATGAGTTGTTGAGTTCAATGTGAATGCATTGCACGTCATGCCTAAACATTTGATCAATGAATATTCTATCTATAACCTCAATTGCGACGATCAAACGAAACATTTCACAAAGATATAAGAGTTTTTTTTAACAAGCTTTGTAAAACTCCTCTCCCGCATGCACAAGAACCATACCGAAAAAAAATAGCGTGTAAGGTCAACACATTTCTTCAATGATTAATTCAAATTTTAATATGCGTGACATGAGTCTTTTAAATTTTGTTTACAAAAGTAGTCAAACCTTTCTCATAAAACCTGTCCACATTCCATTTCGGACACCAAAATAAAAAGAGGTAAAAAAATTAACACATAATTCAACAAAACAGATTAATTATCGCACAATGAAAGAGAAATATCTACATTCGAAGTAGTTGATTGAGATGCTAATCCTTCCTTCTGAAATATTCTAGAACCTTATGTGGCACACCCGCCATCAGGTTTCGTACGGTATCCTCAATTACGCCCACCGTGACGATTCTTTATCTTCTCTTTTGCTTTCTTCTTAGTTTGAACGAGTTTCCGCTCAATTAGAGTCCAGTACTTCTCTGTTGGGCGAAGTTCTGGACAGTTTGGCGGATTGGCTGTTTTTGGCATGTATTTGACCTCTTGTACCTTATACCATTCCATGGTGAATTTTGCTTAGTGACAAAACCAGGTCCAGGTCAAAACAGAGCTAAAGATTCGTGGTTTCTGATAAACGGTAGCAACCGCTTTTGCAGACATTCTTTCTCGTACACATACTTGTTAAAAGTGTCGGTAGAGACGAGACTTTTAGCATTTCTATCACAATGGCCTGCCAAATCAAATACTTCTTCGGAAATTTATACACCTTCTTGGTCCGGAAATGCTCGGCAACGGCGTTCCTTTGCATTGAGGTATAAAAAGCCAGGCCCGGTAATTGTATAAAGTATTCGAGTACTTATGTTTCGTCGTCCATTAAAGGGCGAACACGAAATTATTGCGACACCGAAAATGTCATGCCAATTTTCTTATACTGTTTAGAATCAAACCAAAATTTTAGGGTAGTTTTATACATATATTTACAAGAGCAGATGCCAAATGAGATATTTGGAGGCGAACTTCGACATTTTCTTCTTCTTAAATTTGTCGTCCACAACTGGACTTGCTCTTGCCGGTGGAAAACTCCAACCCCGGAATTTACTTGAAATCGGCTTTTATATACGTTTCGTCGTCCATCACATATTTGCAGCCATATTTTCTCAGCATCTTCTCGTAGAGCTTCCGTGCCCGAGTTTTAGCCATCGATTGTTGCCGCTCATCCCGGCTTGGGAAGTTCTGTACCTTGTATGTATGTAGTCCAGCTCTCTTCTTTGCATCCTGGACGTAGCTCTGCGACATGCCGATCTTTTTAGCCAAATCACGGCTTGAGACGTTGGGATTTGCTTTAATCATCCGCTTCACCTTTCCCTCCGTCTTTTTGTTCTCCGGTCCCGGTTTTCTTCCAGCTCCTTTGCCGTGGTCCAACGTCAACCGCTCCTGGAACCGCTTCAACACTCTGGAGACGGTTGAATGGTGAATGTTCAACATTTTTCCCAACTGCGACAGGTCAGGAAATTCCAGGAAAAAAATTGTTCTTTCGACTCGCGTTGGTTCACCTCCATTTTCGTTGAATCGAAAAACACGACTTTGAGTTTGATAGCATGTTAACAATACACATCAATGAGAAAGTGTGCAAAATTTGGTTGATTTTTACCCAATGGTAAAAAAGTTATGCCCTGTTGAATGTGTCGCAATAATTTCGTGTTCGCCCTTTAGATGTGCTTTAACGATATTTTTTACTTGATGTACACTTTTGACAAAGAAGACTATGTCAAAAATGTACATCAAGTAAAAAATATCCTTATAGCACATCCAATATTTTATCCATATGAGTCCTAATATGGCATTGCAAAACATCATTTTTCGATTTCATAGAGTCATAATGAAATCTTCGATAGGTGTAAAAGTAATTTTAAAATACAAGGTCTCAGTTGTATCAGTTGTAAAGAAGCTGTGTAGGTTCTCATAAACCTGACTTAAATATACAACCTATTAGCAACCCTTGGTACCATAATAAAATCAAATTTATTTCTATTGGCTTTCATAAAACTTTAATAAAACCAAATAAAGCTGGATGGTTTTGGCAATGTTAGAATATCAAAATATTACAAGCAAATGAAACCAATTTCGACATGGTGGTTCGAGATAGAGGAGGGGGGACTCTCATACAATTGAAGAACAAATTTCTGCGTAACTCTACCACTATTCAAGCAAATGGAACAATATGACGTGTTGAGGTTTTTTATCTGAACAAATCTCTCAAACAAATGAAACACAAATTTTCACATAAACTAATCAAGCAATTGATACAAAATTTTGTTTGTGGAGTTTTTCAAGGCTGGCTACTAGTTTCATCGGATGGAATGCTTGGTCTCTTTGATATATCGAACGCCATAGTGAACAGACCATTTGAGCCATTAAAGTAAAAGCTTCATATTCAGATCAAGTGTGAAGGAACGGTGTACATGTAGATTGATTAACCAGGTGTAGGTTTAGGCATTTAAAGCCTGAAATTGTGTAAAATCAAGTAGCTCCTTAAATGAAATATTACTACCCTAAAAAACCACACCCACATGTTCCGATAGAAGGTTCAAGAGAATTCAAGACAATCACGATGTCCTCAATCTCCTCCAAAAATGAAGGCAATTCCCGACGAATCATCGGACGTTAATCACGCGTGCCCTTGCTTCACTGAAAAAACTTCTTCAAATGAAACACAGTGACAACCAGCCGGAGATTTTGGAAGACTCTGAAGGTGGATCCCGCCGAGGGTTTTCAGGCAGTTGAGAGGTAATAAGTGACCTCAAAAAAGCAAAGCAAAACTGGTAATTGTATTGACCCCTATATCAAAACAAAATTAAGTCAATATTACCAATATTGCCTTTTTATTATCCCTCTTTTCAGAAACGGAAAAATGGCGCTATAACCATAAGCTATTAAAGGCTACGACAAGAGCTAGTGGTCATGTCCCAACCAACAGACAAGCTCTAACGCAAGAAAAGGTTCTACACCCTTGACATTGGACCCCGAATACAAGTAGGAAACGTCTGTGTTCCAGCCCAGAAAATCGGCCAACAACTTTGTACATATAAACTTAAAATAAATCATCCCTTGCTGAGCATCACGCCAGGTGTTATGCAAAGAAAACGATGGAAGAAGAGCCTTTCATACCCAAGGCAGTTCTTCTGGCGCTTCCATCGTCTCTTCAACAGCCAACCCAGGATTGTGTATGGTCGGTAAATATTTCCTTTTTATTTGCACAAATTTCTAACATAAGGTAAGCACATCAAATAACCACGCCAAAATGTACTAAATATTCATAACGAAACACAATACGGGGATAGGAAGGGACCACCAGAGCACTCAAATGTAACGATTTGGATAGGGAGCATGGAAATGCCTCCTTCGATCCCATCTATTGGGTTTATTCTTTCTATCAAGGGCTCGATTCTAGCTTTTGGAAGGAGAACTTCTTCCCTACAATCGAAGATTTCGTGTAAGTGTCTTTGCTTACAGGCGCGTCCAAACGTTTTTGGCCATTCTTACAGCAGTTTCATGACCATAAACAATAATAGAATACTGATCATTTAACTGCTGTGGAAAGTTACATTTCTACAATAGATGCACAATTAGAAATAATGAATTTTAAACGAAACGTTGTTCATAATAGCAAAAAGTCGCGGAATGTAAAGAGAGATTTCGTGTAAAATTAAGTCCTCTGAAAGTGACACATACGCAATTCGTGTCAATTTATTTTCTTATCTCTTTCAACTCATTCTTATGTACTAAAGGACGCTTGCATGTGTTGGTCTTAGGGAAAAGCAATTTGCTGGACATTTTGGTAGTGTGTGGTATTACATCATCATCATCATCATCATCATCACAACCAAAATTAACATGAAAATTTCAATTTAATTTTGCTCTAAACGCTACCAAAAAGTCATGTTCATTTCTGTGACCTGAGACGGAAACATTAGAGCGGACTTAAAGACATATGTGTGTGAGTCAAAAGTAACTCAATCTAACACACCTTCTGTCGAATTGCATCTGGATCACTTAGTTAAACATGAAATGCTTGTTCACGTTCCTTGATGAAAATCTAGTTTAAATAAAGTCACGTGTAAAATTTATAATACATAAAAATGAGTTCAAAAAGGGGTGACATTATTTCAGGAGACATAAACTTACACAAATTCTGTGTTAAAGCTCCAGAATTACGTATCAGGTAATATTCATAATTTCCTAATGTGTGTGTAGACTAACGCTCAAAGAAGAACATTATATATTTGTTGTTCAAACTAATGCATTGGCTTAGGTAATATACCCGGAAGTATTTTCGATATAACTTATACTGAACGCTTACAAATGCAAATGTAAATGAATACTGGAAATGTGTCCCGCAAATATGCCAATGTTGGGCCCACTCAATCTGTTTGGTAAAATTTGAAACAGCTAAAAAGTTTGATAAACTTAAACACAATTCTTATAAATTGAAAAACACACAAATTTCTTCGAAATTTACACTGAATGCTAAATTTTAACATTATCTATTGATAAAAAAATATAATATTTTCCAAATTGTCCTTGCATGTGATGTGCTGATGATTCAAAGTTTACTGACTTTCTCAGCTCTTTGACGAACCGCAGTAAAAAAAACGAAATGTATTCCCTATTAAACCATCTCTGTTGCGTCAAACGTTTTCAAGCTATCCTGGACAATTCTGTTGAGAATCAAAGATAGGGAATCACGGAGAAAATAAGTGCAAACAAATGAAAACGTCAGATGTGTACACGACGCTGCAAAAATACGCATAAAATGGTGGACTCTGCTTAGCTTGTCTAGCATAGATAAATCCCGGTACATACCGCTGATTGATTTCAGCAGAACTTCCGTTGACCACTCAGAATAAAACCTTTGATACGGCTGCCTTTCCACTTGTCACTTACTTACTTATGCTCGTCCAACATCCTATTAGGTCCGCACCTGCGTGTCGATATTTCTCCATAAAACTTGGTTGAGGGCTGCTTGTCTCCAGTTCCTCGAATGTCCCACACTTCCAAGGTCTTGCTCCACTTGGTTTAACCACCTAGCTCGCTGCGCTCCTCGGCGTCTTGTACCGGACGGATTCGAGGCAAACACCGTTTTTGCGGGGTTGTTGTCAGACATTCTTACAACACATCCCGCCCATTGTACCCTTCCAGCTTTAGCGACTTTCTGGATACTGTGTTCTCCATAGAGTTGCACCAGCTCGTGGTTCATCCTTCTCTTGCATATACCGTTTTCACAAACACCGCCAAAGATGATCCTTAGCACGCATCGTTCGAATACTCCAAGTGCTTGTAGGACCTCTTCGAGCATTGTCCACGTCTCATGCCCGTAGACAACTACCGGTCTTATCAGCGTTTTGTACATGCTACACTTTGTACAGATTACAAATTACATTTTTAAATTAGACCGGTAGTTCTCTACGGCCACGAAACATCGACATTGCTAGTGGAGGACCAGCGTGCCCTTTGTGTCTTTGAATGGAAGGTGATGCGTACGATTTACGGTGGAGTGCAGATAGAAGGCGGAACGTGAAGGAGGCGAATGAACCACGAACTGTATCAGCTGCTGGGAGAACCTCCCATCGTACACATCGCTCAAATCGGTCGACTTCGTAGGGCTGAGCATGTCGTAAGAATGTCGGACGTCGGAGGCGCGGAATCGATCAAGTAGAAGGCGACCTGCGGATTCTCCGCAGACAGCGAGGCTGGCGAGTAACAACCATGGGCCGACTACAATAGAGACAGCTTCTGTGTACAGCAGAGACCACACCGGCCTTGGTCAGATTGGTAAGGTAAGGTAAGTACACTTTGTACGGGGGTGAAGTTTACCATACCTCAAGGTCTTGTAAAGTCCGTTCTAAGCACGACTTCCGGTAATAATGTTTCTCCAAATTTCTCTTCTTCAGCTGTTATCCGAAGTAACCAATGATCCGAGCTACACAAACTCATCCACCACCTCCAACTCATCTCCGTCGATTGTCACAGTTCTGCCTATGCGAGCTGTATCACGCTCGGTTCCTCCAGCCAACAGACACAAATGTCGTTCTAGGTTTTAAACCTGGGTCAGGTCTGACTCTGACTCGCAATTACCGAACGAAAACGGATTCAGAGTCGAGTCAGTATGATGGTATTAGTGCAAAACATAAACATAAACAAACATAAACCTTATATGTTGACAGTTCTTGTTTGTGTATTGGTGAATCCAGGTTGGACCTAGAAAAAAGTTGAGTACGAACCTCATCGATGTTGGGTCGGATCCACGTTTTGACACGTTTTGACAGCTGTTTTGGCGGACATAGGGCGAACCCAGTTCCGCACTGGCAATAACTGAAAACGACATTAGTCTTTGAAGCGTTCACCTTCCATCCAAACTTTTCCGCTTAACGTTTCAGCTTGGTGTACAGCTCAGCTACCACCTGGAACGTTCTGTCGACAATGTCCACGTCGCCAGCGAAGCAGATGAACTGGCCAGATTTATTGATAATCGTGCCCCACATTCATCGGACTTCAACGAACGTTTCCTAACACCACCTAGCGCAATTTGGAACAGAAGGCAGGAAAGACCATCGCCTTGTCAAAGTTCTTTGCGTGTTTCGAACGAGTCAGATAACGTACCCGAAATCTTCACGTAACACTGTACATCAACCCATGGCCTTGATCATTCTGGTCAGTCCATAACCTTCATAGCTCTTCACGATCAATAGAATCGTATGCGGCCTTGAAGTCGATGGTGGTGTGTATGGACTGGATATTCGCGACACTTTTGGAGAATCTGCCGCAACGTAAAGATTTGATCAGGAGTCGATCGACCGTTCACAAAATTGGCTTGATAACTTCCCACAAATCTGCTTGCTAGCGGCGATGGACGACGGAAGATAATCTGGGACTGCAATTTGTAGGCCGCTATGAGAATAGTGGTCGCTCGATAGTTCTCACATTCTAACTTGTTACCCTTCTTGTATGTTGGGTATACAAGTCCCTCTTTCCACTCCTCCGGTAGATATTCTGTATCCCAGATCCTGACGTTCAGTCCATGCAGACAAATCTCCAACTCATCCAGCAGCCTTGTTATTCTTAAGCTGTTTGATAGCGTCCTTAACTTCACTTATCGTGGGAATTGGCAGGTCATCCTCGTACACCATACCGATGAAGGCATTCCTCCTGCTGTCTTGGTATTCCGCCTTTGCACCATCCAGGTGTTGTCGTAGTGCTGCTTCCACCTTTCAATCATCTCACGTTCATCCGTCAAGATTGTTCCATCTAATTTGTTTATATTGGAAAAATTTCCGAACTGAGACTTGGGATATTTATTGCCCTTTTAAGAATTTTCCATCAGAACGGAAAAACTTTTTAAAAGCTACTGCCTCCCAGAGTTCAGGCGTTGGTCGCTGGTGTCTTATTGTTCTGCGTCTCGACACATTTTGGCTCGCAGCACGAAGTCTTTACGGAATACATTTCTTCGCACTCCAACTCCTCCAGGACCCGGAAGATCCCAGAAGAGATGAGTTTGCTGTCTTCGCGTCTGTCTGCATCGCTCCACATTTTGACGAGTCCTTTGCCACTCTTCGTCGAAACAATTATTCCGTGGATTTCTTTCCAAAACCCTAAGGCACTTTCCACTGCGTTGTTGACGGCTGCTCCGACGGTAACTGTCCCTCTTCCGGCAACGCTGCATCAAGGCTATGCGTGTAATTAGTTGCGACTTCGGGTAGCTTCAATCTTTCCAGACTATACCGTGGCGAGCGTCGGTATCGATTGTTGTTCACAGCGGAAAGTCTTTGGCGCACTTTGACCATTACCAGATAGTGGTCTGAATTGTTGTTTGCACCGCGATAGGTCCTGGCGTCGATAATATCCGAGAAGTGTCTTCTGTCAATCAAAACATATGTTTCAAATTAAACACTGAATTTTTGGAATTCGTTTCCATGCCTACTACAAACAACCGCTTATAATTTCATTTAATAACACACTAATACAAACGCAAATTAATTGTCGACAAATGCGGAAAGAACGAATTGCCATTCAACCCTTTAGATGCCTCGTTCAGTAATTTCCATTAATCAGACCCTGGAGCGAGGCGGAAGAAGACTTCCCATTCTCACATGCCAACATACTGACACAGCACGAGTCGGCAAGCTGTATCTCCCCTCCTACCGCGTTTTTGCCATCCACCGACGAGCAGGAAGACGACGACGATGGCGGCAATGCTGAAACCGTACGAAGCAAATCGCACAAAAAAACATTCCGGGATTTATGCTTGTCTCGCTAGAGATTAAATTCCTTATCCTCCAAAGTGTTGTCGCACTGCCAGTGCAATCGAAGAAGAAGAAGAAAACGGCGCGTGTTGGTTACTATCACTACCAGAAAGCACCCATCTCCTATCCAATCGAGAGAATCGCCAAGGAAGTGGGTTGTTTATTTTCCTCTAATTAATAGCTTCCCGATCGAATCTCAACGCCGTCGTCGTCGTCGTCGTCGTCGCTGCCATTCGCTGTAATTGCTTTTATTATGACTCGAGAAAAATAGCCAAGCACGTTACCTCAACCAATCATCCGCCCTGACAGGTGGCCACATTTAAGCGAAACGACACCCCGACACTGGCTTGCTTCGATCGACAGCGGCCTAATTTGTTTATATTGGAAAATTTCCGAACTGAGACTTGGGAAATTTATTGCCCTTTTAAGAATTTTCTGTCAGAACGGAAAAACTTTTTAAAAGCTACTGCCTCCCAGAGTTCAGGCGTTGGTCACTGGTGTCTTATTGTTCTGCGTCGCTGTTACTGGCTCGAGAAGTTCCAGTACAAGTTAGGCACGGTAGTAAAAATTTATGATGGTCTACCGAAATGGCTGTTGGCCTTCCGGCTCGAAGAGTTACTGCCAGTGCTGCCTCGCTTCGGCCCTCGCTCCCGGAAGACGGCAATAATGATAAATTTAATTTTCAGACTAATATATTGCGGGACTCTTCGTGTCGTTTCGGGTCAGTCACAGCTTCAGCCAAGGGAATCTTAGAGCGTGAAAATTCATTCCAACTTTGGATGCAAAGTTGGTTTTGCTTCGGGAAGTGGTTCTTACGAACAATTTGGTTTGAAATGGATCGATAGGAGTTGGAGTCAATTTTACCAGCTTTCCTGCCTTGGACCAGGTTGACTTTCTGGATTTTAATGGTTTCGGCACCAAAACAAAATCGCATTTCACATTGGGGATAGTTTCCGACATGCCCATGATGATGATGATGAGATACTACCATCTATTGTAGCAAGGTAACTTTCCATAGCAGTGGAATAATCTGAAAAACGATTTGATCAGGATTCTACTGTTGTTTGTGATCTTCAAGCTCCTGTATGAAGGGCCAAAAACGTTTGGGCGGGCCCGTAAGCAGAGACACTTACGCGAAACCCGCGAATAAAGGGAAGAGAATCTCCTTCCAAAAGCAAGTTCACACATACAGCATTAGAGTCGAGCCCTCGATTGACAGAATAAACCCAATAGATGGGGTCGAAGAGCCCGCCCTCGTTCCACGAAATGTTAACAATAGGGAGGAGGCAGTCCCATGCTCCCTATCCAAATCGTTTCACTTGGGTGCCCTGATGGTCCCTCCCTTTTCCCGTTATATATTATGTCGATATGATGATATTCAGTATATTTTGTAATGGTGTAATGTTGATTGCTTACCTTGTGTTAGAAAATTTGTCTGAAAGTAAAATTGGTTAGGGTTTATACCGTTCTTTATTGCTCTATGTTGTCTCGATGTAACTGCATTTGAAGAGTTGACTTTAGGATGACGATATGATATTGCTCGTGTTCATAGAATAGGGAAGAGAATAGAAAGGAAAAGGGATTAGTGATTGGTAACACGCTATGCGCATGTGAGATTTTCATGGTGATATTCTCACAACGGCCGTTCAGAATGGTTCGACGGATACATATGAGAGATCATTCCCGTTGAGTTTTCGCTCGTTTACTCAATTCCATCATAATTGGTTATAGAAGACAAGAAACGTTTTACAACGTGCTTCATTTGGGAATAACAGGGCAATGATCCTCCATCGCATCTTCAAGTGATCATTACAAGCTGTCCATTTGGTTCAGGCACTTTTGAACGTTGATGGGGCAGCCGATTCACACATGAAATCTGCCGCGACCGACTCGACAGAACGCGCCCATACCCCTTTCTGAACCGAAGGGCAGGGGGGATAGTTTCCGACATGCCCATAGACCATTATTTCATCTTCTCAGACAGTCTCAGTTCTATTGAGGCCCTGCAGTCATCTTACTTTCTTTTAAAAATAAGGGAGCAGATGTGTGCGTTGGTCGAAAGATCATTTAGGATTACCTTTGCATGGGTCCCCTCACTTTGCTCAATTCCAGGCAGAGCAAGGACCAAAGTGTTCGTGACGAATAAGACGATGGACTCGAAGCTGTACAAGGAAGAATGCCTCAAAAGCCGCGTACTACCTCTCATTAAAGCCCATAAAAGACCCATCGAGAGATTTCGGGCAATAATGAAGCGGAAGCTTAAGAAAAGTGGAAAAAAAGGCTCGAGAAACTCAGATGATCAAAATGTGGAACAAATGTGCCAAGGAAGTTGACTCCGGAGGTGTGCAGCGTTTGATGGGAGGAATAAAGAAGAAAGTGCAAATTTTTCATTAGAGAAATTATTTGCATTGATATTTTTTTCTTGAAGAACAGTGAATTAACTTTGTTTTGATGTATTAAACTTATTTGTACGTCAATCCATTACCGAGATACTGATGATTTTAATATTCCAGATTCTAAATGGTAAAGTTACACTGTAATAGACATTTAACAGTCGTTTAGGATACCTAAGGCACTCGAAACTATCCTTGAGTTTTAATCTCGATGTTCTTTATTCAACCATGAAAGTCGTAATTCAGCTTTAATAAGGTATGTATGCTTATTGCTGCTTTCACTTTACAGAAAAAAATAACGAATTTTAACAAGCGCGTAAAATTTCTTCTCGTTCAATTCCAAGCTAAAGGAGGCGTTAACAGCGAAATTGTTTGCAAGCTTTCATGCGCCATACAACAATGCTTGCAATCTTCCATACGACAGGCTAGATTCAGGCGTTATCTGGCTTATATTTACATTAATTATCCCATAATTTTCTGCCAAATCTAGCCTTCCCTAAATGTGCATTAGATAACGCAAAAAATTCAATGTTTCTTTTTATCTGTGATGTTGGTTGGGTCTTCTTTCTACTGAAAGGCGAAAGCGTCGAACGGAAGGCTGGTTCCGGACGCCATCCGTAAAGTGAAAAAAAAATGACAGAGGGCAATGTGGCCTCATCGTTCCGTGTCTTGGTTGGTGAAACTGACCAAACAGTGAAGTAGTATCTGGACAAGATGGGCATTGTTATGTGGAAGCGTCAGTCGAGGCTGGCTGTGTCTAATTAGCAGGCAATCGTCCAGCGGCTGAAAGTGCTGGTGAAAATCGACTTTCCGGCGACAGAGAACAGACGTTCATCTTCGGTCTGCTACTTGTGTAAAAATGTAGGGTCAAGGTCGTCTCCACGTTCCGTCTGACGTTCAAAGACACGAAGGGCTCCTCGATTCTCCAAGAGCATTTCCCATGTTTCGTGGCAGAAAAAGTATGATTAAGATCTTGTAGATGGTCAACTTCACCGAACTTTGTTCGATGTACATATATCTGTGCTGGTGTCGTTATCGGCGGTCACCAACGAGCCCAGATACATGAATTCGTCTACCAACTCGTTTTCATTACCGTCGATCGGAACTCGTTGTGGGATACTAACAGTATTATCCCGCGAGCCTCTTTTTTAACGCAAAGTGATATTCGAAACGGCGATGCAATACGACCATGATGGCGGTCATCTTTGGATTCAATCAACTATCACCCGAATCTTTAAAATAAACTCACGCCGACTCACGACGCCATGCTGCCGCCAAATTTGTCGATCAAATGTTGTCGTGCAGCTACCGAGAGCTATAGCTAGGAGGGAAATAATCAGGTAGCTGGCACCCCTATCTATCTTGCATTTATCTCGAAAAGAGCTAACATCGCGGCGGGCCCAGAATCATGGGCCCCACTGACAGCTGTTGAATTCAGCTAAAATTTGTAAACAAACCTTCCAGCTCTATCCAGATTAGGGGTGATTCAAAAATGACGTCCACTCTTTAGGGGGGGAGGGGGGTATCAAATTTGTGACAATATGTGACAGGGGGGGGGAGGGGGGCTATAAAAATGTGACATCCAACAATTTTGCATTTGGTAATCTAAATTTATCAGCGTTAGCACGAAAACAAAGGCGTCAAAAAGTTTGAGTGTAAATGAAAATACAAATTTAACTTAGTTGTGTTAGTGCAAATAATTATTTACTGTTGGCATACATGTTCTTATCGTCAATCAGCACGAATCGCACGAGCTGTGCTTCATTCTGAAACTTCGTTGAAGTTTGATTTTGTTGAAAATCCTATTGTGTTCATTTTTGGTTGCGTTGAATTTTGATTTGATTCAAACGCTGGTCGATGCATTTTGTCGTGCATAGCCGCTGCGCAATTAACAAGCCAACCGTGGTGTGTGAATACTGGCGAGATATAAAAAACGAATCCTATTGTGAAGAACTTTTCAAATCGAAAATTAGCACCTTGAAAACGGAATCTTCGAAACCGAAAGAAACACTGAAGGATGGAGGGAATTGTTAAAAAATGTTCCAAAAATACCACCGGATGAAGGAACTCCAGCCTTTCAGTTCTTCACAAGCTCCTCCGGATTCGGACAAAAAAGTTCCCTCTTATTTTGCATGTCCTAAATAGGATGCAATATCCAAAGAATTGGAGCCTGCTGATTAGAGAGCGAAATGACATGCTTTCGGGTATACAGAAAAGACGCTGTCTGACCTGATCAACCGCAAGAATGCGCTAAATATGGCCCTAGAGAAGAAGAAATCAAATCAGCAACGTCAAAAGACAAGCAGATTGAACCGAAGAAGATTCTTGAGGAAGAATTTGAAACAAACGCTCATCTTACCAAGCGTCTCAAGATGCGGCCTGATAAAGGACGACCTCCGATAGAGAGTAACCAAGCATATAGACTGTTCCAGAACGTATAAGCACACTGTCAAAATAACAAACAAGTCATGTTTATTTTTAGTTTTAATGAAAATTTTAGTTGAATCAAAATATTTAATCATAGTCAAGACTCACATATTGCCTGCCAAACCATAACCTTCTTACCGAATTTTTCGGTAAAAATGGCCTTCTCCGTTTTGGGGATGTCTTGGTCTTCGCTTACAGTATAGAATTGTGGTCCGGGAAGCGTTTTTTAATCTAGTTTCACATACGTTTCATCGTCCATTGTTATACACCCAGAATTTCTACACAATAACGAATAGTAGAGTTTGCGGGCCCGTGGTTTCACGGACGCGGCCTGTTTTGGGTTTCTTTTGGGTTTTTCTGCTTTCGGTATGTTTTTATCCCAAGTCTTTCTTTGGCTCGCTTTACGTTACTCGACGAGGTCTCTAGTTTTTTCGCAATACCCAAACGGAAACGGAAGTCGCTGGTTTTCGCTTGTAGGCATCCCTAGGACCGGATTTCCGACCACTCTTCGGCACATCTTCATATGTACACTGTTCTCTATATTTTCTAATCCCAGATCGTACCGCTCCGACGCTTACACCCTCTTCCTTGACCAATTTTCTCGAGGAGAGTCCGCTCACAGTGCACCATTTGTGCACGATACTTTTTCGTTGTTCCGGAGTAAGACCACGCATTTTAATAGGTAACACAAAACTGAGAACTTTTTTGATGCTTTGTCATTCAGAAATGTGCAAACAAAAGGACGCAGCCAAAACCTGTTGAAATATTTTATTATATTCAAAATTACCGTTAAAATAAGGTGTGCATATACTTTATGGAACAATGGTTAGTTGCTGAAGACGTTGGTCGATCTTGGTCAGCATGGAACATCAGCTGGGCAGAGAGGTGACGTTGAGAATTTGGAGTAACATGAACATCTATTAAAGCAACAATACCATTGTTAAAAATAAATACGTACGCGAACAAACTTTTCAGTTAGCATATTCTTTTTTGAAAGTAACAAAAATGAAATTTATGAAATTTTTACAAATTTGCTAACTGTGATTTAAAAACTTTTCGAGAACTGATCGTCTTACGAAATTCTTGTGGTGGAAAGTGCTTTAAATTATCTCAGCAAGCTGACAAATTATGCAATTGCAAATTTTTTACACAAAAGTTTCTAGGGCTTAGGAAAATCGAAAAATAACTATGCCAAAATTGACCACAAAATTGAAATATTGATTTCTTGAAACCCATGTCAAGGTGGGAACATTTCTTGATCTCCAAATTGTATGGTTCTAAAAATCAAATTTTGCAATTAAAAACAATTATTTTTGTTGGAATATATATGACTCCATTTCTTTTTCACTTTCTGATCAAATTCTTTTTCGGACTTATGAGTAATTTCAAGATTTTTCAAAACTTTTTCTACGAGTCATGATGTTTTGTGCATCTTCTCTACAAGAAAAAATATATATATTTTCATATACTTTTCCATATCTCGAGAATGGATAAACATCCGATATCGATATATCAAAATTTTCAATCGCAAAAAGTTGGTTTTAATTTTTTCGCCATACAAACGGTGTTTCTCTGGGTGTTCCTAACAATTTCCCAGAACCGTGAAATAATGTTGTGTAAAATATCTTTCCAGACATTTTTTTCTATTGATTAGAACATTTCAAGCACTTCTTACAACTCAATTTATGTTTTACAAAGTTTGCACTGCAAACTTAAATTATTCACCTGAGCTGAAATGCGATCAGTCAATTGTGTTTAAACCAGATTTTGCCCGATTATGGGGTAACTTTGCTCAAAAATCTGTTACTTATGCACAAAAGTGAGGAAAAAAAACCGGTTTCTACATTAGACCCGGGGTTATCTCATAGATGTGTAATTGCATCTTAGAGTGTGGTTCATGAGTTATGAATTTTTAAAATAAGAAATAAGAAAAGCTAAAAATGTTATAAACTCAACTAAAACTCCCCATTTCTTAAATTTTATCCATTGTAATCTAGTTAGTTCGATGGTTGTGAAGATGTTAATGTAAACCACTCATGCCGATGTGATCTAGAGAGAAAGCTACGAATCAGCATATTTTAATAAAGCTTTGTTTTTGGATCTTCAAAAACTATCGCACCTTTAATATTTGTCAAGAGTAATAAAAATAAACATTTCTAATAGGCCTGAATCAGAGTCAGGCCAGGGTTTTTACTACTTTTCAACAGAGATTATTTCAATCTCAAAACTGACATTTAAAAAAAACTACGTTTTTGCAGAAGAAAACATGTCATACGATAAGTTTTGTCCATCTGTTACGAATATCTTGATTTATCCCTGCCAGTTATTTCCATCAAAACGCACTTCACCTATCCGTGGACAGAAGAACTTTACACATTTAATTATGTAAATAATTCAATTTGAACTAAAATAAACGTTATTATTGAAATCGACAAAACCAATATGCATATATTCTTTTTTCAAGTGTGGATGTCACAGGGGGGTAATCATATTTGTGACAAAGTGTGACAGAGGGGGGAGGGGTTTAAAAACCTGAAATTTGATGGACGTCATTTTTGAATCACCCCTTAGGGAAACTTCCAAAACCTACAGGTGTTGCAGTCTTATTCAGCACTCTTTTTCCATTTTAAAGTGGAAATCTGTACTGAGAGAGTGTTTTGAACATACCCGGATGGAGTTAAAATTAAACGCACGAAGGTCATAAACATATTATTATCAGCTGAGATGTTGGCTTTGAAAACATGGCGGCACGTCAGCTACCTAAATAATGACTTCATTTGTCTACGCTATTTCGCTCTCCTCTTGCTCCACGCTCTCTCGAGCCAGTATTATGTAGGCTTAGTGATGTTTAACACACGCACACTTTCGTGTCTATCGTCGTGTTAAAAATTGGTGTTTTTTCCACAGATAACCTAAAAGAATTCATTGTGATTTGCGATAGAAAAGATCTTTTTGGCAGTGTGTACAAAACGCACTACCTCCACGTTGTACTCATGTCGACTACACTCAGCCAAATAATCTTAAAAATTTCATAACGTTCAACAAATAAACGATGCTTTTAAATTTCATAAGTCTGACTTGTAAATGGATTTTGTTTTACACGACGTTGGTCTTGTAAGCCTTTAAACTTCCATGTTCACATAATGATATTGTATTTATAATGATAATGTATATTAATGAAATTCAAACCCAAAATGATTATTTTGATCTTTTGTGTTATTTCTAATTTTGACATTTGTTAGTGTCGTTTTCATATTCACTGTCTCTTTCGTTTCAATTACTCGTTATGTTGTTCAACATGCGTCTTGGAAAAATCTAAAAAAAAAACAATATACGCGGAAATGAAACTTAATGGTTAGGTACCCTGAATTTAGTTTTGGGTTGGTGTCGCTTAATCGCTCTCATGGTGAAAGGCATGTACAATCTATAAAACAACAAAATTACTTTGGTAAAATGGAGGCATTCCCGGCGTCGTGGTTAACATTCATACCCATCACGCTAAGGTCACGAGTTCAAAACTCGCCCCCGGACATGTTACGAAATCACCCAAAGAGGTGTATGAGTGACTACTGCGGGAGATGATCTTGCCTGAAGCCAAAAATCTTGGTAATACAGAAACAAAACACAAAAAAGAAGTACTCGCCATTTGCATTTTTCTAATTTTACGTTATTGCGCCAAATTCTCACCAAATTCAAATATTTCAATGAACCATTAAATGCATTTACGATGAACAACTTGTGATTGTTGTGTCTGTTTGTCTGTGCTTTGAGATTTGCTGCCACAATACACTAAGGTTTTTTTTTGCAGGGTTTTTTTTACACGGGTTGTTTTCGCCGATAACTCCAGAACGGAACAACTTATCGACCTAATTCAAATCACATTTTACGTTTTGGGCCAAGAGTAAACATATGGCAGTTTTTCAAAAAATTCCCAATTTTTGGTGTTAATACTCAAAATTTTAATAAACTGTATTTTGACCATTGCTTGGAATAGAAACGCATAGAAAAAAAAATCGAAGCAATTAAAAATGTTCAAGCATGTGAATTTATCAACTCTATTAAGTCTTTTTTTACACGGTTTCATACTAAAAGTGGACCGTATCCTCCGTGCAAAAAAAAAACCTTAGTGTATAATGTTTAGTAAAAATAGAACCTAATTTTCTTAGCGTGTGTGTTAAACATACATTTAAGGTATTTTATTTTTTCGTGCAAGCCTTTTCACAGGCCGTTTACCCGGTGTCTCCACTAGCAATTTCTGTCTTGTCAGATCTGTCTTAACATATGACAAGCAACCTGACATTTTTTCGATGCTGAGGTTAACTCTAACAGATTTGTTAAGACATTTTTATAAAATTTTAACAATTGCAGTACCCGGTCCCGATTTTTTTAGGATCTAGAGCAATGATGGAGTCTCTAAAAACAATTTTATGGAATTGTAAACTAAAAAAAGCATTATTTTGGATTTCGTCATATTTATTTAAAAAAATGTCTGCTTAAAAGTCTAACATTTCTGTCAAGAAATATGTTTGAACAGATCTGTCTTAACATCTAACATATGTGTCTCCACTTGCCATAATTTTTGACAGTGACACAAATGTTGAGACAGAAAACGCTAGTCGAGACACCGGGTTACTACTATTTGACATTTCTGACGTTTAATAATCTTTCTGATTTTCCCATAATCTTTGTCACTGGTTTAACGTAGGACAACGTTTTTGTTTTCTATACTGGAATGCAATTTGAAAAAAAACGCATTACGACCGTCACGAAAAGTGAACAGGTTTTGAGTGTTAATATGGAATGGGATGTTCGTTTCTCAGGAAATTTTTAAAATTTTGCACCAATCGGTCGAAATTTTTTTGTGAATGTTAAATATATTAGCTCCTTCAGGCCTAAGGGGTCCTATATGATCCCGAAGGGAACATAACTGTATGAAATCATAGACTAAATAAAAGTGTATACCGTTTCCCACAAATTTCTTCTACATAGTTTATTCCATCTGGAAAATTTATAAAACTCATGAGTTTAAGGCATAATTGACGACCTAGAACATTTTGGATTTCAAGAACAAAAAATAAATGCCTAATTAATAGTTTAGAGCTTGGTTTTATAATAAACATACAAATACATACATGCTATTGAATTCTCGTTGATAAACGTTAAATATTTTCGTATCTTCCTGGAATGTTCTTGGTTATCCAAAATGTACTTGAGTTCAGAACTTCAGATCAACAGTTGTAACAGTAGCTTTTAGGCTTATTCGAGGTTACGAGATGTATTCAAACATATTAAAAGAACATTTTGGAAGGACATCAGATATTATTTGATAATTTTGCGATGTTCTAGGTAATCCAAACTGTCCTTGAGTTCATAACTTAAGACCTACAGTAGTAACTATAACTTTTTGGGCTAACAAAGTAATGCTACGTATGCAATCATAAGCAGCGAATATTTTCGAACGTAAAAAAAAAAACATTAAGAGATAAACTGGGATGATCTAGGTCATCCAAACTGTCCTGGCATTTAGAACTTAAGATTTACAGTTAAAACAGTTGTTTTATGGTAATGCAAAGTTACAATAAATATTCAAACAAATTCAATTATAATTTGCAACGGTCAACAAACATGATAAAGCAATCATGAATCATAAAGACATGTTCAAGGTCATCAGAAGTGTATTAAAACATATTCATTGAATATCTTGGAAGAACAACAGACATTATGAGATAATTTTCGGATTTTCTAGGTTAACCAAGCTATCCTGGAGCTCAAAGCTTGAAATCTATAGCTGTAACTGTAGCTTTCTGGACAACACAAAGTAAATATATGTATTTGACCAAATTGAGTGAGTTGAAGGTAAACAGATATAATAAGATCTTGTAATGTTCCAGGTTATCAAAAATGCCCTTGAGTTCAGAAGTTAGTAAGGATCTACAGTCGTAACAGTATCTTTACAACCTATGAAAGGTGATGATGTGTATTATTCAGTGAATCTTCTGTAAGATAACCAGTCATTATCAGATTATTTTGCGATGTTCAAATTCATAAAAACTGACTCAAAGTTCAGAATTTAAGATCTACCCAGGTCACCGTAGTCATATGGGCTTAACAAAGCTACGATACATATTCAAACATATTCTATGAACACTCTGAAACGATTGAAATGGTGGCTCATTGTTGTTCTGTATTACAAGTGGGCCAGTATCCCAGATATTGAAAATTTCACTGAGTGTGTTGTTTGTGCACTCTTCAGCCGTGGATTTCATTTCCACGACGGAGATGTTCTGTGAGCAGGACCGAATAACTTGGTAAGGAGTGTATCGAAAAGTAGTTATAAACTTCCAAATAATAAAATAGGCATGAAAACATGGTTAAAATTAACATACTATTTCAGTTTATTATAGCTTAACATGTTTACAAAAGATCCAAACGGAAAAACTAGTCATCATGTTCATTTCTGTAGAATGCCCGTACCTTTGATTTGACACCTGCCATCAAATTCTGCACAGTGACCTTTGTGCACTTCCTGGATGCCGCTGCCCAATTTTTCTTAAAATCGGTCATGTTTTGGGACACTGTACCATCCTTCTTAAATATACGCTTGACTATTGCCCAATAGCGTTCGATCGGTCGCAACTGGGGACAGTTTGGTGGGTTGATGTCTTTTTCTACGAACTTGATGTTATTCTCCGTCAGCCACTGTAGAGTGGATTTGGCGTAATGTTCCGATGCCAAATCTGGCCAGAAGAGAGGAGGGACTGGTGCTTTCTATACAATGGTAGCAACCTGTTCTTCAAACATTCCTTTTGATAAATCTCAGCATTTATAGTTCCTTTTGTATAGAAAATTGAAGAACGCATGCCACATGTGAAAATAGCTTGCCAAATGAGCACCTTCTGACCGAATTTCTCCATCAGCAACAGTCGTATCTGCGGTTGGCACACGTTCCCCAACAGATTTAGTATAAAACTGCGGCCCCGGTAGCGTTCTTGAATCTTCTTTAACGTATGTTTCGTCATCCATCAAAATGCACTGGTCGACATTGTCCAAAATGCAGCTGTACAGCTTTCGAGCCCTGGTTTTGGCACGAGACTTTTGTTCCGGAGTTTGTTTGGGCACTTTCTGCTTTTTGTACGTCTTCAAGTCATTCCTGCGCTTGATTCGTTGAATCATTCCGATGCTGGTCCTGAACTTCTTGGCTAGATCGCGAGTAGAGGCAGATTTGTTCCGTTGAATATAATCCTCAACTTTTTGGTCCAAATCGGGGTTGCTGGAGCCGGGTTTCCGGCCACTTCTTGGTAAATCCTTGAGGGAGCACTCCTTACCAAACTTTTCGATGATGCGTTTTACACTTGCCGGGTGAACATTTACTCTTTTCGCAATCTGGTTGTAAGTAACACCCTTTTCGGTGCACCAAGTGTGCAGAATTTTCTTTTTAGTCTCAAATTCAATTCGCGACATTTTGAATACAACTTTATCAACGGAAATGAATGAACCGAATAATCATTTTTGACATGTAAACAAAGCAAATGGCGCTTACAAGCTAAAAATATATACAGTAGTTTATGCGTAATAACGCATCGAATGTTTATAACTACTTTTCGATACACTCCTTAACAGGCCTTGGTATTGATGAGCTCAGATTAAGAGGTAACATACCTAGCTCCTCATCGAAAGGGACTGCATCTTGAGTTTGCCGAATTAATCTGGATAGGTCGTCCGCTACGTTCTGATTTCCTGGTACCCTTTCAATACTATAATCGTACTAAAGGGCGAACACGAAATTATTGCGACACATTCAACAGGGCATAACTTTTTTATCATTGGGTAAAAATCAACCAAATTTTGCACACTTTCTCATTGATGTGTATTTTTTACATGCTGTCAAACTCGAAGTCGTGTTTTTCGATTCAACGAAAATGGAGGTGAACCAACGCGAGTCGAGAGAACAAATTCTTTCCAAACACCTGGAATTTCCTGACCTGTCGCACCGGCAGTTGGGAAAAATGTTGAACATTCACCATTCAACCGTCTCCAGAGTGGTGAAGCGGTTCCAGGGGCGGTTCACGTTGGACCACAGCAAAGGAGCTGGAAGAAAACCGGGACCGGAGAACAAAAATACGGAGGGAAAGGTGAAGCGGATGATTAAAACAAATCCCAACGTCTCAAGCCGTGATTTGGCTCAAAAGATCGGCATGTCGCAGAGCTACGTCCAGAATGCAAAGAAGAGAGCTGGACTATATACATACAAGGTACAGAACTTCCCAAACCGCGATGAGCGGCAACAATCGACGGCTAATACTCGGGCACGGAAGCTCTACGAGAAGATGCTGACAAAATATGGCTGCTGTGTGATGGACGACGAAACGTATATAAAAACCGATTTTAAGCAAATTCCGGGGTTAGAGTTTTTCACCGGCAAGAGCAAGTTCTATGTGAACGACAAATTTAAGAAGAAGAAAATGTCGGAGTTCGCCTCCAAATATCTCATTTGGCAGGCCATCTGCTCTTGCGGACTGAGGAGTGAGCCTTTCGTGACAAAGGGCACAGTAAATGGCGAGATCTACAAATGTGAGTGCCTCGAGAAGCGCCTTTTGCCGTTCTTGCAGCAGCACGACGAAGCTCCGCTATTTTGGCCAGATTTGGCTTCATGCCACTATTCTAAAAGTGTCCTGGAGTGGTATGAGGCCAATTCTGTCCATTTTGTTCCAAAGAACATGAATCCGCCAAACTGTCCGGAGCTGCGCCCGGTGGAGCAGTACTGGGCAATGATGAAGCGGGAACTTCGGAAGAGCAAGAAGACAGTTAAAGACGAGAAGGACATGTTAAGAAAATGAAAAAAAACTGAGAAACTGGTACCGGATGACACTGTAAAGACTTTGATAGACGGCATCAAGCGAAAATGCGTTCAATTTTACACTCAAGGCTCCATCGATTAACTTTTCTTTTGATTTTTGAAGAAAATATATGTATAAAACTACCCTAAAATTTTGGTTTGATTTTAAACATTATAAGAAAATTGGCATGACATTTTCGGTGTCGCAATAATTTCGTGTTCGCCCTTTACTGCAGGCTATTGTCTTGAAAAATGGCTGAAAACCGCATTCACCACAGACGTCATTTTCGACACAATGAGCACTTCAATTTACACTTTCAGCGAGAACAGACATACGTCCACCTCTGTACACAGAAATAAATCTTGTAGTAAAAACTATCATGCCTATTTTCAAAACAACCATGAAATTTCGGTCAAATTTACTACGTTCATGGCACAACCTTCACCATTTGTGGTATACTGACAGACCTCATATTGATATGAACCGCACCATGGTGGATCTAATCGTAGGCACTGTAAAATCAAACGCATTTAACCAAGAAATGCTAGTTTCTAAAGCGGTTTTTTTTACGAAATGATGATATACTTTAAGCTGCATGCAACTAATGTCATCAAACATACATTTTGCATCTTAAAGCAACTAAAAACCATCAGGAAAGAATGGTGTTCAATTCCGAGAACGAACAAACTACGTCTTAGCCCGCTAAGCTAAGGGAGTCCCCGATGCATTTTCATTATCTGCTACAAGAGAACCCAGATGCGTTCCGAATGCAGCACATCAGAGATACATTTTTTCCCCATCGAAATTCAATCCATCCCAGCCCGAGTGACTTCAAGAGCTTTTACACTCCACAACTCTCAGCACACCTCAAAAGGAGTAATGGGATAAAATCAGCACTCGTCGTTTGCCTGGAGGACGTCCGCCTCCTGCAGCACCGATGGCATGTGATGGATTACAAGAAGCGTATTTTCTACCTTTTTTTTTTTGTTTTCTTCGTCTCTTCCCGCCCATTGTGAAAAGCGGAAAATGACAAACGACGCAGGGCGGAAAAGTGCGCTCGTTTCAGGTTGGCATTTTTTGCTTTGTTCTCTTCAACCTTCTTGCGTAAGGTGAGACCTTTCCGATGCGGCCGTTGACGAATGAGGGCGATTGTCCGAGATCCAACCATCCAGCTGCTGCTGCAACGCAATACTGGCCTAGGTCTCGGATGATGATGATGATGATGATGAAAGAGCTCAGTGCTTTCATGCTTCTCCGTCTGGCAGCTGCCACTTTCGTCCGGAGTCGGTAATTCAACATGAGCAATTTCAGCTGGAGGAAACTAATATAAAGTTTTATCGCTGGAAGGAACTTAATATTCAAACCGATTCGCTCCGGTTCCACCGTTTACAAGCAAACATCAGAGGCAGCTGAAGAACATTCGACGTTTTAAAATTGAAACTTGCATCCATTGAAGCGGATGAATCGACAACTACTCGTCGTCGATCTGCGGAGTAGTTCAAAAGTCACTGCCGTCTTTGGCTCCGGCTGGGGATTGAAGGCAACGGGGACGGAATGGAAGTTTAAAGACTTTTCCTTCAAATATTGACAGTCGTCGGAGTGAAACTTTCCAGTCTCCGTACCCGTTTCCCCCACGTTCTGTAAGATAGGTAGGGAAGACACATCAGCAAACAGTTTGTGTATGTTTGTACACTTTTTTTTTATTTTTCTCATTCGCTCACTGCAGCTCAGTTTTCTTGATAAGGAAAACTATCAGCCGGAAGAAGTTGCGGGGGAAAAAACGGAAGAAAGTTTCAAATATTCACTGGAGCAAGGATTTTCATCTGCTTTCAACTTTTTCCCACGGTTTATCCCATGGTTGGAAGAAATGTTTGTGTGTGTGTGTGTGTGTGTGTTACTGGCTGTGTTTTATTTTTCAACTTGCAACCCGCTTTCCTAGATCGAGATGGATGAAGGATAGGAAAATGTAGAACCAGAAGCTTGAATCAATCTTCGGCTGAGAAGCAGTAGGCCTAGGCATTGGAAAACAGGTTCGTGGAAAGAAGGGAGCAGATAGATGACGAAATTTGAATTGCCTTACTTTCGAAATGTGACGTTTATATTAAATGTTTTAAAGAAGAGTGTTTCGCCGATAGAGTGTTTCAGAAAGTATAAGCACGATTTGCCAAATAATTCATGAGTAGATCCTAAAAGCCTATGGTAAACAATGACTTGATACGTTTATCTCTCACGAATCACAGAAGTTGTACGATATCCAACAGTAGAGCAAACATGAATCTACTGGATCCTATTTTAAATTCGCAACAGTGTTTTGAGATTTGGGAGAAACCAACGCACAGTGGGAAAAAAATGAGCCCGAATTCCCAAGTAAGAGAAGCCGCTGGTTTTTGAACCAAACCAAATGCATTACTAGAGGGAAATTGGCTAATAAATCGATTGGCGTAGGTTTCGTGTTGTGAAGAGCACGCGAAATGGTTCGTTTTGCCCCAATTCACCCTAAATTGGTGGTTTTTCTTTATTCTGCTCATGTAGTTGCAATCTCCGCCATTTATTTTGATTCAAAATGCGATTCGAAGTGCTTAAATGAATAATAAAAAACACCAAATTTTTATGCAAACCGTTTGACGCAGATGTCTCCCGAATAGCACAGGGGTGGAGCATTCCCCAAAGGGAACGTGCATTAATTATGTCACGCAAAAAAGGACCATTTTCAAAACCCACCCTCTTTGTCATGTTTTTTATGGACCTTAAATTTTGTGTACAAATTTTCGCAATTCCCAAAACTCCCTTCCATTAAAAGCATGCCATAATTTATGAGCGACTCATCCATTGCTATTTTTCAGTAGTTCACCATAATATTAGAAATACCTCACTCATGTCGTTTTTAATTCGGTACTACACCGGTCCATTGAGTGTATCATGAAGGGTGCTGCACGTCCGAGCAGCTTCACGCAGAGAATATCGTTGTTTTCGCACTGCCTCCAACGCAGCATCCATCGATTCGGAACTGTACTGTAAATAAGCTCTTCCACCAACTTTTTTCACGTATTTTCTCGGCATTTTGGACTTCTCAATGCCATTAAATTGTCGAAATAAATGTTTCACACCTTTCTCCAACCTCAGAACAAAACAAACAAACCCTTTGACCGATTGGAAGGTAGTGCAACACTTCGAAAAGGTTGTCGCGTTTATTTGTTTGCTCTTAGTTTTCGATCAAAATATTTTTTTCATTCATTAATTTGTTTATGTATACAAAATTAATATTTATTCGATTAGCTTAGAGAGACGAATGTTATCTGAAAATTTGGTTGTCGATTTATTTTCAAAATAATTTTATTGCTTGAATATATGATTGTTGTTGGGCTTGGTAAAAAGTACCATAAGGAGCATTTTTAAAAAAATAATAATTTTATAGCGAAGGAAATAGAGAAATGCTAAAAACAAAATGCATTTATATACCCTAATAAATGCTGAATAACGGGTGGAAACTAAAATTTTGGAATTTCTTTCTCAAGCTGTCAAAAAAAGACAAACATAGTTGAAGAAAATCTGATTTGTTCAAATAAAAAATACATTGTCCATTGTTGAAAAAAAATTAGTGAACATTTGAAAACGGTCCGTAATCGGATGTTCGGCGAAGCTTCCGTTTGATGTCGGAACAGGAGCGTTGTACGGCCTCCATGTCAACTTTGCGAATGCATCTCTTGATTCTACCAATCAACTGTTTGCAATTCGTGGCTCTCCAGTTATTTTTGTACACCAAGGAACTCAAAACCCCGAAGAAATCTTTGATTGGGCGACACTGAGGCAGATTTGTCGGGTTGTGGTTTTTGGGTACAAATGGGATCGAATGGGTATTCAGGAACGATTGTGTTTTTATGGCGTAATGCGATGACGCTTTATCCGGCCAAAACACGTATTGTCCATCAGCATGATGTTTCTGTAGAAACGGGATCAAAATTTTCTTCAAACATTCGTTTTGGTACACATCTTGATTGATTTCCAAACCAGAGGGCTTGAACCATGGCTTAGAAATGCCTTTCTCGGAAATGGCAACGTACAGCATCACTTTCTGTTCAAACTTATGTTTAAACTTATATTTTATGTTCGGAGGTGTAGTAGAACTATCCGTTGAATAGTATCGATCGTTTCCGGGAATCTGCGTCTTCGAAAGAGGGAAGTAGCTTTCGTCGTCCAAAACAAAACTTTTTCCGGAATAATTTTTAATCAACCAACGGCATTGGGATTTCAGCGTTGAAATCTGTGCATCAGTATATTCCGGGACTCGTGTCTTCTTTCGGCACTTTATTCCGACTCTTTTCAATGTTTTGCAGATGTACTGGAGAACAGTTGAACTTTTTTGCGGCATCCCGTTGGCTCAGTGAATCCTTGTTGTTGAAGGCACGAGAAAGAGAACGAAGTCCTTTTGCGTCCATAATTTTGGCTGGTCTTCCACTACCTTGCTTGCGAGCAGTTGTTGGGGATCTTAGGATATGGTAAACAGTCGAAGTCGCAACATTTTCGCTTTTAAAATGTTGTACCGTATACGTTTTGCCGAGATTTCTGTGCAGTTCGTAGAACTGTACAACGCGCTCGCGAAATACTTCTTGTTTCGACGGCATTTTGAGCAAAACTGAGCAAGCATAAACAAAACAGAAAATACTAGCAGAAAGAGGAGAGAAAGAGCTAATGCATACACACTCTTTTTTCTCTCTGAGCTCGTTTGTTGTTGAGCATAGAGGCCTCGAAAAAATTCCAAAATTTGAATTGCCACCCGTTATATATGGTTAAAAGCTTAAAAAATTCAGGCACTTGGAGAAGGATAATTTAAAATTGAATAAATATCGGACTTGGCGGTCGAAGTCACCCCGCTCTACGGTAGTTTGAAATTGAGCGGAGTGCATTGTGAGGTAGTATTTCGAAACAAGCACACAATCTTTTGCCAAGCATCCCCATGCGGAGTAGGTCAAGGCAGGAACGAATGCACCACCTTGACTGACTGGGTAAAACGGGTCAGACACAACATGAAATTATCCCTGTTAAGTTTTTAAATGTGATATGTGTAAAATGTATACATTTTCACTCAAAATATATTGCGGAGATTGCAACTATATGGGCAGAATGAAGAAAAACCATCAATTGAAGGGATATTGGGGCAAAACGGGCTATCTACAAGACCCAAAAACACGCAAAGTCGCTGCAAATCACTTCTATGAAGATATTCTGTGGGATTTGTAGTTTTCCAGCGAAAGTAACTTGTGACGATTGCTGTTGTTCGGAAAGCAAAAAGAAAAAAACAGATAAAAGGAATGAATAAGGGCAAAACGGGCCAGACACGACATGAAATTATCCCTGCAATGTTTCTTAATTTGATATGTGTAAAATATACGCATTTTGACTCAAAATAAATAGCAGATATTGCAACGATTTGAGCAGAATGGAGAAAAACCATCAATTTAGGGTGAATTGGGGCAAAATAACCCCCTTCCGTGCTCTACACTACACGAAACCTGCGCCAATCGATTTATTAGCCAATTTCCCTTCAGCAATGCATTTGGTTGGGTCAAACAGCGGCCTTTCTCGGAATTCCCGGCACGTTTGTCCATTGTTAACAATTGTATTTTAGGCCCTAATCATGAATTACTCGAGATTTCTGAGACAGCTGATATGCACTGTGTCTACATTCTGAAAAACAAGTTTGTTTGTCAGAATTGGATGTGTTTCGTCCAGGGCTTGACCAGGCCCTACGTTGTGATTTAATTTACTTTCTGAGAGACGACAAACGAGAACAAACGGACTACTTTGGCGATGATAATTTATTACCACCGAGAGGCAGCGTGCCAGCGCGGTGGGTACTTTCAGCTTGTTACAATTACAAAACACCACTAAACTATATGGGGCGCTGTGTCCCTTTTATAGTGGACACGAAGCACGGAAAGTGTCGTGCGCACCGCATCATAACAATAGCACATAGATGCGGCGCGCCGACGGTGACATTCCACGCTACCCACTTGAGCTACAATAATAGCAGCAGGCTGTTTGCATGCTAGCCGCTCTCCAATGGGAGGAAACAATACACGCTCCTGGGGGGACGCGTGTTTGGTGCTATTCAATAACAGCAAGCACGCTGTGTGCTGTTTGGGATCGAACAGGACGTTTGCAGCGAAGTTATCGAATTGCAAGGCGTTTCTCCCGAAGAACGTAAACAGATTGGTGTTCTATTTCCCTATTCCCCCACTAAGTCAACATTAGAATGTTAGGTGATGATTATAGCATTCCGGACGCACCGAAATGTGGTCGAAAACTACCCTAGCAGCACACTTGTTACAAGTCGGTCGAAACAACTTCAATGTGACTCAAATAGGTCACAATCAAGTTGCTACAACTAATTATGACGGTTTGGTGTTGCTTGGGTAGGACTAATGGACCCAAGGATAGGTCGGAAGAACATGACGCCGATTTAGAACATAAAAACCAGTTCTGTTCGAGATGCTGCCAAAAACCTGGGTAAAGGGTGTCTTACATAAAATTGCTTCACGGAAAAAACGCTGTAGAAAATTACCTACGGGTATTTTCCCTCAAAAATTTGGGTAGAAATAGTTTAGAGTACCTTTTTTGTTGTATTTTTATCGCTGACAGTTTTCGAGAATTGGAAAATATGGCGTCATCCGACGAGCAACGACGCGAATTGAGTTTGCGCCAGCACCTGGAAAATCCTGAGCTCTATCATCGGGATATCGGAAAACAACTAGGAATCGTGCAGTAAACGGTAAGTCGTGTGATCAAACGTTACTACGAAACTCTGAACATCGAACGGAAGGAGAAATGCGTTCAGAATGGATGTTCTATTAGTGATCAAGCGTGTCGTAAAAGCGTATAAGCGGAATCCCAATGCTTCGGTTAATGTGGCCCAACAGTTGAATCTGTCCAAGTACTTCGTTTGAGAACCTAGAACCCCAAAAGTGTGTGTGTTTGCTCAAGACCATGGACGATCAAGACCGATCGCATGAGGATGTAGGGCAAAAGTGTGTATGCTTTGAAATGCTGCTTAACAAAAAAGCCCTACGCTCAATTTCAAACTACTTCGATTCAATTTCATAACCTGCTGAACGCTAACGAATCTATCGATATTTTCTCTTCACATCTTTGGTTCTGGCAGAAATTGCTGTTTACTATTGAAATCTCATGATGTTGGGAAGATATTTCCAATTCTCAAAAATTTATGATTTTTGAGATGCAGAACAAAAAACTCCTTGTTTTCCAGTTTGAATACAATATTGTTTTTTTTTTCACGTATATCTCAGCAACCAGGATGGCTAGAAACAATCTACTGGTTGGTATTTGAAGGAAATTGTAAAAAATATTATTTCTCTGACAGTGTTGCCATATGTGCAAATTTGTCATTTGAAAACTAAAACCACCTAAAACTGCAACAATTTGCAACAATAACAACGCCAGCATGTTCCTCGAATTTTTTGCGGTGCAAGAGGAAGATATCAAGAAAGGACAAAACTGTCTTCTGATACCTGATCACAGCAAGCGTTTTGTTTTCATTTAGGTGAAAGTGTTTCACAGCAAAAAATAATGAAAATTACATGTGATGTAAAACGATCAAATGGTAAAAATATATCAATATAATCCATTGTTTTGTTGAATACACATCTGGAGCATTGATAAACATTAAAAAATACGTGGATTTTCATCGGATCATACATTAGTACACGGTGCAATGATAATAGATCTCACTGAACATGTTTTTCAATGCATAATCAAATGAATTTACATGATCGTGTAAATATAATCCTTCTTACATTGATTTTTCTTCGAATAAGCTTCCGTGCTGTTTTTCTCTTTTAGCTGTCATTCAGCATTCAAGAGCGGAGGACAAAAGACAACATTTTGAAAAGATCTAAAGCAGTTTACTCTTAATTACTTGTTGACAGGTAAATAGTATATACACGAAGTAACACCTTCTGAACCGTGTGAAGTAGATTTTATTGTTTCAGAGTCCATTATGTTATGATTTCTTCACTGATACTTATGCAGATTATCACCAGCGTCGGTGTTGTAGTGGTAAGCGTGACTGCTACTGACACCCCAGTGGGTCTGGGTTCAATACCCTTGAAAATCCAGTGTTTTTTATGTAAAAGTGTGAGGATCACCATGGCGTGGTCATTTTTAAAATCAATATAGGGTAGGAAACGGCTTAATCATGGGTGACTGTGTTACTCAGTAAACACAAGATCGCATTTAATAACGGATATGAGTATAAAGTGGAGGCGATATGCGTACAGTAAACATGGAATAAAATGGACAAATGAACATATTTCGCCTCCACGGTGTACTCATATGCACTATCATATGCGATTCTATATTGACTGGGTAATCCGTTGTTAGGAAATAGGTCTGAAATTCCTACATGTTCCAAAGTATTTCACTTTTAATGATACGAACATAAGTTCTACCTATCGGGCTAACGATTCAATGTATAAGTCATGATTGATTATCAGTTTATTACTGTCATTTTAAAGATTTAAAATACATTATCTAGAAAACCACCAGTTTCCTACCTGCCGAAAAAGTTCGCTCAAATTTTACATTCGGGTATTTTGCATTTGTTCGCGTGTACCAGAGGGAATGTCTTCAACAACTCCTTCTCACAACTAGGCTTATTGCCAGAATGTAATGTTGAACATTGAGTCAAATTTATTTCATAATTAAGTGATATGAAATCATTATTTTTTCATGTTTCATTCAGTCGTTTGAGGTTGATCTATGCTTTTGAATATATTGTCCATTATCTGGAGCTATAATTTGCAACAACAAAATATGTGTCGGAGCTGTGCAATAGTACTCAACGATAAATAATGCTTCGCTGTTCAGCGGCAGCTATGGCATCACTATTGTTTTGGAGAGAGCACATGTTTCTTCTCTACTTTGTTAACCATGGATATAGCGCACCGGTCTTGTAATATAAAGCCTGCTGTCTCCTACATTTCTAGACAAAATCGTCAAAATGTCGAAAGGAACAATTGTAAACAATGACTTAAAACGTAAATTTTCTGGAAATGCCAGGTTGCTTAAATCTATATCTACTACCGATGGGAAGGTAATAACTCCTTCTATCTGTTTCTGGTGCTATTTTAGTTGTGAGAGCAAGCAGATCCCAGAAAAGAGGTCATTGTTTACAAATGTTACTTTCGACCTTTTGACTATTTTGTCTAGATTTGTTTGTTTTTAAACAAAGCATCCCGTTTGCCGTCACAGTCTCTTTGTCTAACATTTCTGTGAGAGTAAATTAAAGAAGAAATACACACTGTCGATCTAAAAATCAATGACAAACTAAAAGTTTGGTCGTGTACGTCTGGCTCATAACCTGCTAGTAGACAAGTTTGTGATCATAGCAACCGACATGTTCTGGTTGATTGTTTTCGAGAACGGATTGGTAAAACGAAGGAGCGGGTTGAGGAAATTGACGTTTGCAGCAAAGCGTGAACTGTCCTATTTCATTTCGCCTTCGCACATATTCACGGAACCGCACTCATACAATATTGTTAGTCTATGTACAAATCGCGGAGCTGAAGAAAACATTTTCTTAATCGGAAAGCAATCCGTATGCCGTCAATAAGTGCTTGCCATTGGAAACTTTACTCCATGGCTATGACATTTTCTGAGTCTAATGCTCGTTTCTGAAGGTATTTTCCGATAGACCAGAAGAAAGCAGAGCGATTAACGTCTAAATATTGGCAGTTATAGTTGAAGATAACACACTTCTTCATCAAGCGTCCCAGGTGCTGAATAAACTTCTTAAAACCCGTCCCGTGCCCTATCTACATTGAGCAAAAAATGAAATTTTAATTGTAAAATGAAAAATTGCATATTTGGCAACACTGCTGCCAAGCAATAATATTTCTTATGAATTTTTTGAACGATTTCCTTCAAAAAAAACAATTAATTAAACAAAATTGATATTGTTACAACAGCTTTAATAATAGAGGGAGGCCCCATTTACCGAGGGGCCATCGGCACAAAAATTAGAAGTTTTTTTTAGACCATTCGTTCCGTAGTTGCTATTGCGTTACTGAACAAAACTAGTATGATTGCATAGAGAACCACATATATGAAGCTTGGGAGTAGCTGTCAGTGCTGTGCATTTTCATGACGGTTATAAGACTAGGATCATCATCTTCTCATGATCATTAGAACTCACGAATGATGGTCAAATACTGTGTCACTCACAAACAGGTTGATCTCATTTGACCGTTTGTAACAAAAGCGTTCATGACTCCTGGAGAATGTGATATGAAGAATCAAGAAAAATCAATCGCTCACCAATTATCTCTGAGAATGATCTGCAAGACAAACTATGTTCAGCATAATAGGAGTTAACCTCTGGCAATTATTGTCCGATTTTAATTCTTTTGACACCGTTGGATTCAAAAACTCACCCGTTTCATGGATATTATCGGCAGTGTCTGTTTGGATTTATCTGGTTCCCGGAAATCCGGGTTGTCGGGGCTGTGGTCTGGTACGGAAACACTGTTTGGGAATTTCAATTGCATTTCCCGGATCTTTGGAACAATTCCTACAAGCTATTTCTATTTCATTGTGGATCACATGCCAACTTGTTCCTGGAACGGTCATTCTGTAATAGGTTCCCCTGGGGTCTCGAATGGCCATGAACATATTTAGAAGGAATCCTTGGCAATATGGGTATCAAAATTCGAGAACTTGGCTATCAAAATTCATCATATTTCCCTATTAGACTATTTCTGAACATTTTGTGGCTATCTGATGATTTGTACTTCAACCGGTTATTCCGGAACAGGTTTCTGTGGGGTCTCAAGTGGTCACTAACATATTTATAAGGAAACCCTGGCAAATTGGATTTCAAAACTCATAAAAGTTCTCCAGAAGGCTTTTTCTCAACGTTTTGTTGCCATCTGATAATTTGTACTCCGCCATTAACAAAGCTAACCACGAAACATTGAGAAATTTACTACAGAAGAAATATAATGAATTTTGAAACCCATATTGACAGGTTTTAATTCTAAAAAATTCATTGATAGTTAAAGACAGCTCCCTTCTCTGAAAAGGGGGGGGGGGGCGGGTTCCCATACAAATGAAATACAATATTCTGTATAACTCGAGAACTAATCAAGCAAATGGAACCAAATTTGGCATGTGGAGGTTTTGGAAAATAAATACTGTTTCAATGCTGATTTGAGACCCCTCCCCTTTCTGGAGTGGGAGGGGGCTCCCATACAAATGAATCACAAATTAATGCATAACTCGAGAACTAATCAAGCAAATGGAACCAAATTTGGCATGTGGAGGTTTTTGATGGAGAGAAATGTTTCTATGATGATTTGAGACTCCTCCGTCTTCTGAAAGTGGAGGGGCGGATCACCCATACAAATGAAACACAATTTTTTGCATAAGTCGAGAACCAATCCTGCAAATGGAACCAAAATTGGCAGGTTTTTGAAGGAGAGAAATGTTTCTATGATGAATTGAGACTCTTACGCCATATGATGAAGGGGGAAGGTCCTCAAATAAATGAAACACAAATTTCTGCATAACTCGAGAACTAATAAAGCAAATAGAAGCAAATTTGGCATGTGGATTTTTTTGAAGGAGACATATTCCTATGGTGGTTTAAGACCCCGCTGCCCTCTGAATGGTGGAGGGGGGGGGGGGGCTCCCACACAAAAGAAACGCAAATTTAAGCACAACTTGAGAACTAATCAGGCAAATGGAACCAAAATTGGTATGCGGGTTTTTTTGAATGCAAGAAATGTTTCTATGGTGATTTTAAACACAAATTTCAACCAAACTTGAGAACTATCCAGGTAATTAAGCCAAAACTATGTATTGTCTGGGTAAAAAGAATGTTCTGATAGAAGTTTGAACCCCTTCTTAGTCAAAAAACAATCATTCACAAAAAAAATCGTCAGTTCTTTGTAATGTTTATTCATTTAGTTGCAGGCGTAGCAACGCTCGTACCGGGATCAGCTAGTGAGAAATAAAATTCGTTATGCTTTGTTCACTATGATTTCTGGGTTTCAAGATTATTAAGGATACAGACCTTGGAGATTCAAAAACATGTGCAACACTAGCCATCATCCTGAGTTTCCTTTCTGAATTTCTAGAGAATGATATAGTTCTGACTGCAACAACAATCATCAGAAAAGATGACCCACATTTAGAAGGAAGCACATAGCACCAAGTTCCTGTTCACTATCAAAATTCAGCGAACGCAAATCCTCACGAGTTTTCTCTTCATATCTCATAGCAGAGCATCGCATTTTTCATGACCTTCCAAGCATGTTCCTCGCACGTCACGTGACCGCTTTCCACACGCTGTAAAATTTGAATAAACGACCACCTAATCTATCTCCATAAACAACGGTAATCCTTCCCGGAACAACTTCCTTAATTCATCACCATCAAGAGTGATTGCATTCCGGGTGTCTCCCCTTCGGACGGGGATCCCAGCTCGGGTGCACGTCGAGAGTGTCACGAACATGTGCAATCACTTCGTCCGGGAGAATGCTCCCACTTCAACTTCAAGTCGTCCCAGTCTAATTAATCTACCACTCTGCCCGTTCCCCGATCTTGACTCGGTGCCAAAATCGAGCCTTCCAAGACTAAGACCTCCTACTTGCTAATCACATTTGTCTTCGTCTTCCGAGCAGTTTAGCAAACATCTTCTTTCCACCCCTTGGCAGAGGCAGACGCAAGTGGACGAGTCGAGTGAGTGCTCAAGCACCATCAGCCAGTGGAAGTGTACGATAATTTATTAAAATTCAATTGCATTCCGGTAGCCCCATCTTCGTCGCATCACGGGACCTGACAGGGCCAAGATTTGTGCCTCATCCTCACTGTCCTGGGCTGCTGCGAGGATGCAACACAAACATACAGCTGCAAGCTCGAAGCACATGAGTCAGAGCAATAGAATGATGCACCGGAATCTCTCAACACAGAAGTGGTCACTCCAATTTGTCAATTTGTAGCTCTTTTGTGTTGCCTCTTTGAGCCCCCCCTCTCCCGTTCCAGGGTCTGATCCTGCTTGCCTGCTGAAGGTACGAACGAATACGTGAAAATCAGCTCCGGCTTCGATTGAAGCTTAGAAAAAACCCCTTCAGGACTGCTAGGAGGACGACGGCATCCGCAGAGGGGTTGTTTACCTTCCATTGGTTGATGGATATCTATCGTTCCCCAATGCCAACAAAGACTTCGAGTATCAACCAGGACGGTGAGGATGAAGCATACCGATCGACCGCACACCTGACACATTGTTGTCGCCTCGAAGGTTCAAAAGGTGTCTCGCAGGTCTGCAGAATGCCATCGTTTGGGTGAGTCTCGGCCAGGGTTGCCAGTTTAAGGATGGGGCAATCACCAAACTCATTCGATGGCTCCTAGTTTCAAATGCGACAGTTTCCCCTCACAACCGTTCGAATTAATTATCTAACCAGACACCATTTGCCAAGGCACTCTTCTTGATTCATCTGAAAAATCTGACTTCCCACAGGACACAGGATTAGTGTGTCCGGTACGGATTGGTGGGGAGAAAGTTTGATGAATTTCTTTCCTTTCGGATGGTCATTCACAATGCTCAATCCATGGGAGGGAGGAGGGAGACCGACGGACGCCAGTGAAGCCAGCTGGAGTAGATTCGAAATTGATTATCTGTGTGGCATCAATCAGCTCCGAAACGACCGAAAGCAAAAAAGGGCTGAGTGAAAAGTTTCTTTCATCCAATTTAGATCCTCTTTTTTCTTTGCGTCCTCCCTTTTGGACCAGGATGCTGCTTATTATGTAATCATCTTCTTCTGGGCTTTTTGGGAAATGGATTCATTTGCATCGGAGTGCAATTTACACACGAGCTGTCATCAAATGTGTTCTTCAAGCGATGGCAGCTTTCTTTTTTTTTGTTGGTTCCCAGATCGATCAAATTGAGCCAGTTCCATTTTAAGCCGATCCATCAGCCAGACGATTCATCATTTACCCGAACGCGCGGTGTCTTACTTTGCAAAAACACGAATAATTGATTGGAACTTTCTATTCAGCGCATTTTGCCTTTTTTTCTAGGTCAACCTTTTATCCTCAACCCCTCCCTAATGTATGCACATAAATCTGACAGTCACTTCATTTTTTTTTCGCTCGGTTCCGCCTTCAGCTTCGGCAAAGTAAATTCCAATGAAAACCGAGAAAGCAAATGCCAGATCATGGTGGAAATTTGCTGCCTTACATTGTTTGCTAATGGGTTGGATGTGCAATGGGATATGGGAAATTTAGCCGATGTTTTTCTTCATCTTTAATGGGTGTTTCATATGAATGCTTAGAAAAGTGTAGACTGTTTTGACAAGGGTCATCGATAGGTTCACCAACTGGTTCAGCAGACTGGAAAGAAAATCGGCAATTTATTGATGGTTTCCCCCCGCACGAATGCTTATCGTCAACGTGGGATGTTTGTCAATTGGCTTGTCCGAAAACCAAATTCCAACTGTGGCTGAGGTTGAACGCAGGCACTCGGTACCGTTCGAACACAACTAGGAATCAATGGAAAACTTTGTGTGAGTGTGTCTAGAGAACGATTGCATGCAAAGTTTGAAGAAACATCTAGTTTTCTGCGTTTTTTCGGGTTTACCAACTACCCATGCAGCAACAATCATAGTAACCCATGAGTCAGAAAACAAAATTTGACAGCTCTATCAGTCGAACTCTAATCGTGATGACAAAAACAGTGAAGCAACTCCGTTCAGAAGTGTGCGCGTCCAAAAAAACGCGGACATCGTGCGGCACTTTGTGGATGCCGAATACGCCCGTTCCGGCTTCTACAACATCTTGGCACTATTAGACAACAATCAGAGCATCGAAAGAAAGCCCGGTTCCGAACGGCCGACGACCCTGAGCGACAAGAAGCTTCAAAGAATGCTGAAGAGGAAGGTTCAACCGGCCAAACAGTGAAAAAGTACCTGGCGAACATAAACATACATGTCAGGAAGCGGAAGTCGCGTCCACTGGTTTCGGAGCTGCAGGCAATGACGCAGCGGCAGTGGCTGAATAAGATGGTCAACTTGATTTCCCGGCGAATCGTGACGGTGATGGACGACGAGACCTATCTCACCCTGGATGGCAACTTCGTATTTTACTTCCCCCACGAGGTGAAGTTCATTTAACACTCCAAGATCCCCAAGAAGGTGCTCCTGTGGCTGACAATCAGCGAGAAGAGGATGTCAAAGCCGCTCATCTTTTGCTTCGGACTGGTCGTGAACGGGGAAACTTATAGTACGAAGTGCATGCCAGAAATTGCGTCGTTCATCAAGATATACACACTTAGAAATTATGAATTTTACACGAGACCTAATCAATGTTTGTAAATAGTCGGGGAACGTAAAGTTGGGGAACGTAATAGTTGGGGAACGTAAAGAAAGATTTCGTGTGAAATTATGTCTCTTGAAACTGACACATACGCAATATGACAAAATATGTGTTCAGTTCAATTTATTTTCTCATCTCTTTCAACACATTCTTATGCGCTAATGGACGCTTGCATGTGTCGGTCTCAGGGACAGAAATTTACACGAGATTTTGGTAGTGTGTACCATAAGGGCGAAGACGCGGTGTTCTGGTCGGATCTAGCGTCGGCCCACTGCTCGAAACGATCGTTGGAGGAGATGAAGCGGCTGAATATCGATCCGCCCAACGTTCCCCAGCTGCGTCCCATCGAGAATTTCTGGGCCAACTTGAAACGTAAGATCTTCTCCGACAATTGTGTCGCAAAAACTGAGGAGAAATTGTTAAATACAACGAAGAAGGAACTCAGAAACATGCCTAGAGGCATGTTTTCGTCCGCCATGGCGAATGTTCCCGTCAACTGCCGGAAAGCCGCTCGCAAGGGCGTAAAATATTTTTGCAAGTAAGCTTGAATAATTACCTACCATGGGAAATTTTTCAAAAGCAATTCTCTGCCTTAGCTCTTTTTTATCACAATCCGAAAAAATCCATTTCTTTTTTAATGCAAACGTTAAGGAGCTTTAAATCAATTTTTTGCCAACATTCTCTTGTATCAAATTGGACGACGAAACATACGTACTCGAAGATTTTAAACAGCTTCCAGGTCTGGTTTTTATACCGCAATGCAAAGAAACGCCGTTGTCGAGCATTTCCGAACAAAGAAGGTGTTCCTGATTCTCGAATTCCCGAAGAAGTATCCGATTTGGCAGGTCATATGTAATTGTGGTCGAAAATGTGAAAGTTTCGTCTCCACCAGCACTATCAATAAGGATGTGTATGAGAAAGAATGTCTGCAAAAGCGGTTGCTACCGTTTATCAGAATCGACAACTCTCTGTTTGGGTTCTGATGGGGCCTGATTTGGCCGCTTGTCACAATCCGTCCTGGAATGGTATAAGCACAGAGAACAGACGTTCATCTTCGGTCTGCTACTTGTGTAAAACTTTAAACCGACATTTTAAATGTATGTCGTTATGCTCCAGGTAGGCGGCGCTGCAGTTGTGTGATAACTGTTATATCAATGTTTGTCAATAAAAATCCTAGCACATAACCTGAAAAGTATTGATTGTTTTTCTCTGCACTTGCTTTTTTCACCGGCTGCCCCCTAGACTTTTACACAAGTTTTTCAAGAAAAGTTATATGGACACCAATGTCTGTTTTCTGTGGTATAAGGTACAAGAGGTCAAATACAAGCCAAAAACAGCCAATCCACCAAACTGTCCAGAACTTCGCCCAACAAAGAAGTACTGGGCTCTAGTTAAGCGGAAACTTTTCAAAGAAGAAACCAAATGGTACCGCTGATTTCGAAAGAAGATGGAGAATCATCACGGCGGGCGTATCTGAGGATGCTGTACGGAACCTAGTGGCGGGTATACCACAGAAAGTTCGAGAATTGTACAGAAAGAAAGATTAAGGGGGGATATACAGTTAGAACGAGAAAAAAAACTCATTTTTGAAATATAAATTTCAAGAGGAAGTTTTTACTTAAATCAATCGATTTTTACAATTATAAGTGTAGTAACAGAAATATTTTTTTCATGTTTTTTTTTCAACAAAATGGCGGCCGATAAAGTGCGTTGAAAAAGTCGTTGTATTTTGCTTGTGCCGGCTCTCTTGGTCGCAGTTTTGATCTGAAACCTGCGAACCAAAAAAAAAAATCTATTAATTACATTCACATTTAGTAGATGAATTGAAAAAAATGAGTAAAAAAAAATTGCACTTTTGGCGAAACTTTTTTGAAAAAATCCACATTTTTTCCGCCATTTTATCACATTTTTCCATAATTTATAATAAAATATTACAATAATTTTTAATTCACATAGAAGGTTTGACAATAATAAAGAAATTCTATAAGTTTCAGCTGAATCGAATAATCAGTTTGCGAGTAATCACCGGCATAAACTCCGAAAATGCTGTTTTGAGAAAAACGCGTGAAAAGTTTTAGTTATCGAAAAAGCGTATCTTTATATCTGCTGCGCTCGAAAAAGGCGTCTTCGAAAAACGATGAAAAGAAACACTTGGAGTGTAGAAGCGTATTTTACGGGAAATTTACTAACGTTTTGTGCAAAATTAAAAAAAATATTTTTGGTCATTCTAACTGTTGTACCATACCTTAAATCGCAGGCGCCATTTATTACATTTATTACATCCCCCCTTAACATCTTAATCAACTGTTTCTAACCACATCTCACCGAGAAGCAGCTATTTTGATTCTTTTCTGTGTACACTCGATGCCTCGCGCCACTGAATAATAGGTAACCGAAACGATAGAAAACGTGTTATGCCGGAAACAAAATATTGCGCATCAAATCATCGACACAACCGTTCACAGCCGATGCTCGACGCAGACCATCGTCCATCGTTATGGACGACGAAACTTACGGTAAGGTTGAGTCCGCCAAATAACTATCATTTTCTTATTTTCAACACAGATTATCGAACATAATTTACACTGCTCAACAAACGTGTTCTTACGATGCTTCTGTTCAGGCATCTGAGATCCACTACGAGCCGAATTTCGTTCTTACTCTTGGGGACAACTAAGAGCGATGATCAAAAGGACTCCGTTGACGAAATACATACATATAAATAATCTTGTGTGCACACCTTCTTATGAGTTTTACTTGAACCCGAATATACGTGTGGGGATATTGGAGACTTTGCGAATAATATAGGAGAGTTGGAAACGAAGAGAATTGTATCGAGCAGCGAGCGAGGCGGACGTGTTTCTTCTACGACGGGATTGAATTGTTCGAAGGACAGAAGCAGATGTTTTAGAGAATCGGTGCAACTCTTTATTCATATAAACGGTTCAAATTAAAGTTAGCACACCCTTATCTATTTTGATATCTTATTTTTCATTTTCTTTTCAAGTTTCACTTCACACATACATTAAGACAGATATCGCCTAAAGCAGGCCTGGGTGCTCGACACCGAAAAAAACTGTAAGTCGCAGGCAAATTGGGCCTATCTGTCAAAAAATAAGCTCTTTCTAGTGAAATTTAAAGGAATTTGCTCGCATTTACTAGCCATAGTCGAAAAAGTGTTTCAGGTTTTATTTTTTATTTTTAAGAAGTGATCAAGTGAAGTGTTAAGCTAAATTTTCCTAGTTCTCCAATTTCAACCGGTCTAACACTAATACTCTCTTTAGCGTGATTTTGAAAAAAGTGTTTTTAAAAAAGGTGAAAGTCAGAAAACTTGATGGAATCTAGAAATTATAGAATAGAGGGCTCTTGATAACTTCTACTGCTGTTACTGTGGTGAATACCCATTTGGGACTCTCTTCCCAAATTGGATGTTTCTCTTTTATTATTAGCTCTTCATTCCTATGGAGAAATCCCATAAGAAGATATCAGTGCTCGTGTGAAACATGGTGGTAGTTTTTATACTCAGTCACTCCACCGGAAGGTCTCGTAACAAAATGTCAATAGGTACAGTTATGGGTAAAACTAAGTGCCCACCCTTCATAATTTTACCAAATACATCCCAAAAACTTCAATTTGTCAAATGAAACACCTGATATATTTTTAAAATAATGATTTAAAATAATAATTCACAACAAGCAAACCTTGCAACTGACGCTTGCAGTATAGCAGTGAAGGATTGTTTTAAAATGTCTTTGCTTACTGGTATTATGATTAGATATTCTATTTATTTCTTTTCAAAAATCATCAAATCTCTTTGTTCACTCAAATTGATATCTTTGAAATGTAACTAGAACGGCATAAAGGAAACTTTAGAAAACCTGGCTCATTGAATATTCTGTTGTTTTCAGAAAAAAACAAACCATGTATCTTTTATTGAAATTTAATCTATGATAATTGGGATGATCTTATTTGTGTTTCAGCTTTTCCGGGATAATAGTAGATATTAAAACAAACCAAATTTTTCTTTTCAGTAACAAACCAAACCAATGGATGTCAGATATATTTTGTACATTTATATATTATATTATCTCACACCCAAAAAAAATCAAATAATCAGTGGAGAATATCTACTTCAAATTCACTTAGCTTTCATCTGGTTCAGGGAGTAGTGATGTTTTACAAAATCATGTGAATCTTATGTGTCCAGTAAAATGTATATTCATGTAAAACTCACTTGTTTTAGTTTGGGAAAACATCTACATGTGTTTCCAGTAGTAGCTAAGTGAAATATGTTTTCAGTGTACGTATAAATTCATAAAATTGGCAAATGGGAGGGACCACCATGGCACCCGATTGAAGCGAATTGCGTGGAGGGAGTGGAAACTCCCCGTTGCTAACAGGGGACATCTACTTATTTGATAGCTTGCATTTTTGACCAATTATTCAATCTTATTGTTGGGAGGAGGCTCTTTTCCCGTGAATCCGTATAGGTGATGTTGCTTATCGATCTATTCTAGCAGTTTTTGGCCCTTCCTGTTGGCATTGAAATAGCAATTAAGTGCTATTGGTATAAGCTACTTAAAAATGAACTACTCTTGCTCCCATACACATCTCCGTATGAACATGTTGACACTATATTTTTCCCTATCCGGGTCCTCAAAAACGGGCAACAAAACTTCTTCTTTTGATTTCATATAGGGTAGGTAACGACTTAAGCACCCCGAGACCCTATTCCAAGCACGGGGTTAACGTTAACCTACAACGCTCATTTTTGCAGTATGGTGCTTCACTAGATGGAGCACCATACTGCAAAAAATGACGTTGTCAGGTTAACGTTAACCCTGTGCTTGAATAGGTCTCGGGTGCTTAAGTCGTTACCTACCCTAGTTTCATTTCATGATGAATACAGAAATAGCAACACCCCTCAGATGCAAAATTATTTTCCTTCCCCTCTTTAGAAGTTTGCCACGTATTATATTTTTGTGCCTCTCTTCATTCAAGGCTATGCAATCAACGCTAGTATATAGCACGCGAGATGAACCGAAATGATTTCAGTTTTCGACACGAGCTCTCGGTTATATCCCTGAACTTGCGGTTATATCCTTGATAGAACCCAACTCTTTTTTTAAAAAAAGCTGCTCAACAAATCTCCATTAACATACTTTTTAACACGTCACGTTACCTGCATTAACCCTGATGTTTTAACTTACTTCACGGACATAGCTTAAGAGTGTCTGGAGTTGTGTCTGGAAACGTTGACAAAGTGAACTTGAGCACATGTGCTCTATGCCGTCTACAAAGACGTTGCTTGCCGGATTCCAGAAAATAAAAATGCGTTTGGACAAATCTTGGCTAGAACTGATTGGTCATTCCAATGAGGAGCAGCCAAATTTGACGACATTTGTTGAAAAGGTGCTGGATCCTACCGCACGGAAATTCGAAGATGGAGCGATAATTAATACAAAGTTTCTGGAGTTGACCGAAACTGAAAAATGTTTGGAAGCTCAGAGAATTTTCTACGAAGCCATAACGACCGCTGGAACTGTCAACGACGTTGAAATCACGAAATCCCTGATTCAATATGCATGCAATGCATGTGCCAAATGTGACTGACAGTACAAAACATTGAAGGAGATTTGCAAGAAAAAGAAACGAGAATAAAGAGAGAGAGCAGAAAGAACAGAAAGAAGCAAAGAAAATGAGGGTTTTGGTCAATGCCCAGAGGGATGTCCATTGACTAGCAAATAAAAATGCTTAAAAAGTGGTATTGAAATATAAGTATTTGTGGTAGAACTTGACTGATTAAAGATTTTGTTTAAGCATTTATCAAGAACAAAAAGGTTAGTTTGAGGTATATGGCGTCAACGCCATTGCGGGTATATATTATAGTTCCATTTTTGTTTGTTGTTAGCGATGTTCTTCTTTTTTTCCGGTCCGTTGAGGAATTCTAGCGAGCTGCCACATCGTTCTGTCAATAAATAGACCATACCGGCCACCGGCCTCTGAATATGATTTTTTTAGTTTTTTTCTTTCCATTAGCACTGAAAGATGGAACGATCAAACCTTGGTCGACTCAAAAGTGACGTATTTTTTATAATCGTGAATTTGAAAAACATTAACACCCCTACGAAATGGTGCATGCGTTCGAAATGTTGACTCTTTCTTGTTTTTGCATTTTCTATTCAGTTGTCAAAATGGCGTCGAAGCAAGAAGAGCAGCGCATAAGTAAAATCCAAATTATTCCAACGCCGTCTTGGCAAAACCACTTTATATTGCCAAATCAACCATGATGAACGTTATAAAAGTGTTCGGAGAACGACTGACGACTGCCAGGAAGCCAGAATCGGGAGGAACTCGAAACCAGGAAGTCACATCGGAAGTCACCGCAAGTCACCGGAAGAATACACACTTAGTTTTTTTCGCCGAGAATCCAACAGCCGATCATTTCGGCTTTTCAATTTACAGAGAATCAGTGAATATGTTACCGAGATTCGGCTAACAAATTAAAATTTTACCGATACTCAACTAACAAACAAACATTCAATAGGGATATCAGCAAAAGTAATTGCCGAGTTGCTCGGCTGTTGGACATTTTGTCGAAGTAAATTAAGTGTGTAGGGGACAGCATTTTCAAACTCACGCAATTCCAACCTTTCCATCAAAGATATCGGATACAAATTGGGAAAGTTTCAAACAACGGTGCAAAGAGCAAGGAAACGAGCCGGTCTGTCAACATATAAGATTACAGAGATATCAAATCAGGATGATAAGCCAAACACAACAGACAAAAGAAGAGCGCGTAAGTTGTAAAAGAGTTTGTTGACCAAGTTTGATTGCGTCATCATGAACGATGAAACACACATCAAGGCTGATTTCAAGCAGCTCTCAGTTCCCGATAAATGCTAGGTTTGACAGGCGATTTGCACCTATGAGCTAAAAAAGCGAATGTTTCATGACAACTGGCACTGTAAACCAAGATATTTGTATAGAGGAATGCTTGCAAACACGCTTATTGCCTGTCTTGAAGAAACATAAGTAGTTGTTCCGTGCTGTTTTGGCCAGACCTCGCTTCTTGCTACTAAGGACAAATTATTCAGGAATGGTAAACCGACAATACTGTGCAAATCGTACCCAAGGAGAGAAAGCCTCCAAACTCGCCGGAACTGCGCCCAATTGAAACATATTGTGCAATCGTAAAAAGAAACCTCAAGAGAACTCAAAAACCTGTTGGAACTGAAAAACAGTTCAACGCAGATTAGCGTTCAGCATCAAATAAGGTACAAAACTTGATGGACGCACAGTGATCCGTAATGCCTTTTTCCACGGCGAAATTAATGACTCCTAAGGGTAACGCTTCCGAATCATGGTGTCTTATACAAAGTTCTATTTGAACAAGTTGTTCATCTTGTGGTAATAATTTGGTAGTTCCAAACTTTTGCTAGCTGTTGCTAACTTTTGAACGAAACACAATAGGAGGGAGATGCCAAAAGAAAGTTTGTAGGGAATATAATTTCAAGCAACTTTGATGGAGGCATAGTTCACATTCAAATAATTTGTCTGTGTTTTTTAGACGATGAACTTCAAAAAAATAAATAAAGATTTATCATTTATATAATAAACTAGCTGAACCGGCAGACGTTGTCCTGCTTACAATTAAACTACTTACTCGAAAATTGGAGAAGGTATTAGCTCGAATCGCAAGCTTATGGTTGTTAGATGGCATTCGATCTAGAGTAGTCTTGAACATTTAAATGAATCCATTAGGCTCATCGCTTGCAATTGTTGTACAATGTCTCGTTTCATGGTGAAATAATGTTGCTAAACGTATCTCGGCTGAAATAAACTGTAGAAATCAATGGCCTGCGTCCGTCGGTGGCAACATTCAATTCGCCTTTTACTAAATTTGACCTGTATCGTAGACGCTTTCACAATTTCATAATTTACTAATTTTTAAACTCTTATGGTTCAATGTCCAAGAAAACTTTTAAATATTATTATGTGCGTTGCACCAAACGAAATCATTTGAAAACAACCATTATAACTCTGGCCGTTCTGCTGAAAATGTTTAGAACAACTTCCTGATCCAGACACCAATGAGCGCAAGGGTTCTGGTGTTTCATTTGGGAACTTCAATGCATTACAATGACAACAAACTACACTCATTGATCCAATGGCAACTGATATATTCGCAATGTCATCAACCAAAGGTAGCCCGTTTTTTGTGGAAGATTTTGTGGAATAAAGGCTTGCCTTCGTAATATTGTTACCGATTGTTACCAGATCTTTCTGATACTTGCCGATTACGCTTCTTCCTAACTCAATCGTTTGTATTTTGAGCTGCTCTTTTTTCTTCACTCAACATCATTCGAGCCCGTGAAATTCGTTGTCAATTCAATTCAGTTTGAGTTGCACGCTGATCGTCGCTTTGTCTTATTTGGGAGTTTGTTGAGCTAGCAGCCGACCGATATTATTCTGTATAGGCAACAGAACAACAATACTAATTGAAATTAACTGAAATCCCAACTTAATTAGTGTCTTTTTAATTTCTAGTAATGTCGTCGTTTTCACCTTCCTGATGCACTATTAATCACACGGCGAACGATACAAATGTAACCACAAACGTAATTGCACATATGTCAGTTCAACATCGAAGGCATAAACTAATACCTTCACTTTGCATTGACCTACATTCCAATTCTTGACCAACAACAGAATAGGGCCTATCAACATTTGTAAACATAACCTTTTTTTTTGCAAGCCATAGGTTACACACACATATCCATAGCATCATCGTATCGAGAAAATTTCCCCCAAATTATAGTATTGGTTTGCGTGGGTGGCCTTTGGCTTAAGAGAAAAAGGGCTCAGAAATGTTTGTTTACATATGTTGATAGGCCCTATTCTATTGTTGATCGCTGCGAGGTGTCACCAATACAAACGTTCCAGTTTATACGTGCATCTACACGCTATAAATCGTTTACACTGAAGTTACTTTAAGCGAACGGTATCCACTCGCGTTAATAACGAAAACCGCGTATTTTTTCCGCAAACCACGTCAAATTCCGACAACCCCGTAAAAAATTGCGAAATAAGCGACTCTAGTGTATTATCATTTTTTGTAAAACTTTTCCAAAGGTTCTGAGTAACAATCAGTGATTCTCTCCTCTCTCGTTTTTGTTTTGTTAATTACGAAACCATTATAATAGTTTCCAACGGTTCCTCCTTACAAATCGAAAGATGGTCTTGCTGGCTAGTTTATTATGATATTCCCATATAAAATCATAATTTGGTTTTTATGACTTTTTTTCATTTTCCAGTAAATATTTCTAATATTTTCTTCATATAAACCTGTTGGAAACCAAGACGAATCAAACAAAAAAGAAATCAAGTAAATCCATTGTGTCGTTCGTGAGTTATGCTGTCACGAACGGACAGCATTTCATTTTTATATATATAGATTAATCAATGTGCACTCAATCATGTTTGACCAATTTTTTACCGTTCCACCCTTTATATTGGAGAAAATATGGTTGAAAATGACCTTACAGATGGGAAAAGCTGTTGTACAAGTGCGTGGGACGTTTGGCATATGGATGTTTGGCCGAATGGACGTTTGGCCGAATGAACGTTTAGCCGAATGGACGTTTTGCCAAAAATTGTCCATCAGAATAGACGTATTGCTAAGAAGAGGAAATAATAATTCAAATATATTCTCAAACGCATTAGATCTAAAAAAAGGAAATAAGAAACCAAAAATATATTCTTGAATGAATTAGGTAGCATGTAATGAAATATTCTAGACTTATTTCAATAAGAGTTGATCAATGTGTGTGTGCATTTGCAGTTATAAGTATTATGATTAAGTTTATCGATTATTCTCGATGATTCTCGAATATCGATTCACTAAAAACCGAAATTTTGTGTTCAAAATGGCAAAAAATTGTTTTCGGCTATTAGGCCATATACGTGAGAAGCATGAATATGCTTTGAAAAAATCTTAGGCTCCTGATTTTAGGTATTGTGTTAAAAAGCTAGACGGAATGGGACATGATTTTTAATAATCTTGAAGAAATATGCAGTTCTTTTGAAAGCTACCTTCTTTTGATATTTTGCACAAGGGCTTTTTATGACGATACATATTCCTGTATCCAAAATCAAACTTCTGAATCAAGCGCTTGCCCGGTTTATTACTGGGTGATTCTTTCAAACATGAGCAGTTCTTTGAAGCTTTACTGATCAACGAAATATAGCGCTGCACATTTGACGAAGCATATTCCTGTTTCCGGAAAGTGAATTTCTTATTCGAGCGCTTACCCGGTATGGATCTCTTATGTTATATTCAAAATAAATTTCGAGCTCTACAGTCTGATCGATTTTAAAGGGTGTTTCGATCAAAATATGGTCGATTTAAACTTGACGCATTTCCTTTCATCGTGCATTAAATTAATTTGCATACCCCTCATTTTGAATATGTGTGCGTGTAGCATCATGTTAGCACTTCAGTTATCGAAATGTCGTCGATGGAAGAGAAGCAACGCATCAAAACTTTGCACGTGCATGGCGAAAATCTAAACTAATCTCATGCCAAGTTGGCGAACTCTTATAATCTGGCTAAATCAACTGTTACCAACGTATTAAAAGTGTTCGGTGAACGTTTGTCGACAGCCAGAAAAGCTGGACCGGGACGAAATCGGAAGCCAGCGGCAACAGCGACGGCAAAAAGATTTCCTCACTGTTTCGAGCGGAACCCCAACCTCTCCGTCCGAGATGTCGCAAAGAAGCTGGGAGTGGTGCCTTCAACCGTGGATAGAGCTAAAAAACGAGATGGATTGCCGACATACAAGAAAGTGGTGACTCCAAATCGCGACGATAAACAAAACACGTCGGCCAAAGCACGATCGTGAAAGTTGTACACGACGATGCTGACGAAGTTTGATTGCGTGGTACAGGACGATGAAATTTACGTCAAGGCAGACTCTAGACAGCTTCCTGGACAGGAATTTTGTGGCAGATATTTTCAAGCACATTAATCTGGTAAAGTTCGCGAAGAAATATCTGTTTCTGTAGCTTGAAAAGCAACGGTTACATTGCGAGCGGAACCGTCAACCAGGAAATTTATCCGAGCGAGTGCCTCCAAAAACGTCTACTGCCTTTCCTGAAGCGACACAATTGTTCCGTTCTATTGTGGCCGAATTTGGCATCTTGCCATTACGGGAAAAAGGCCATGGAGTGATATGCTGCCAACAACGTTCAAGTGGCGCCCAAGGACAAGAACCCTCACAACACGCCAGAGCTCCGCCCAATCGAACAATATTGGGCTATCGTCAAGCGGAACCTCAAGAAAACTCAAAAAGCTGTTGTAAGCGAGAAACAGTTCAAGGCAAACTGGCGTTCTGCGGCGAATAAAGTGGACAAGGAGACTGTACAAAATCGTATGGCAGGTGTTAAACGAAAGACCCGGCAATTCACATTCGGTAAAAAGGAAGTTTAGCTGAATATTTCTCCTGTATTCTGTATTAACTGAACTTAGAAAAGAAAAATAATTTGACTTATTAATAAAAACTTTGATCAACTCACACACATAACGATTTTGACGGAACACCCTTTATAAAAGCGATTGCTGCTGACTTGGGATCAAATGGAAAATAAAAGTATAATTTGATTTCGACTTTTTTTTCACATTTGTATTGTTAAACATATCAAGCTGAACAATGCATTAGGTCCTAGGTAACATTGACAGATTTTCTTCGTCGATTTTCTCTTTCGTTAATAGTTTGTCTATTAAACGATTTGCTGATGTTTTTGGCGTATTGGATCCTCAAATACATTACCGTACTGTGTGTTGGAAATACTTGAGCATGATTTTACATAGCCGTAGGAACGCAGAAAGACGAAGAGAGCCTCTAAATGTTACTTAGGATCTAATGCATTGTTCAGCTTGATATAAGACACCTGGACTATTGAACATGATTGAATACAAATTGTTAACCAAATATTATATTGTTTTAATCTCCAATGCTCCTGGAAGAATGTGTTGGGGTAAAACAAAAAATTAGGCCTCCAGCAAGAAAACCGCATTGTAAAGTATCTACTCCCTAAATTTGTATTCGACCAAACGCCGATTCGGTCAAACGTCCATTTGGTCAAACGGCCATTTGGCCAAACGTCCGTTCAGCAACCAAACGTCTTTATGCCAGACGCGGTATCATCCATTATAGTTTATCAGTTGTTCTTCATAATCTGAAAGTTTGAAAAGAATCCGATAAGAGGCCAAATTTTGTTGAACAACGCCATGTGTTCCATTTTCCGCGAATACACCCTTTATGGTCAGGAAGGTCTGATTCTTAAAAAATTACATGCTTTTCCCCCCTCAAATAGCCTAAGTTTTAAGTTCACTGCAAAGTATATACAAAGATGCTCATGGGCAGAGTGTCACTCGGACATCTGCATAACCGTATGATCATCCACCAACATTCCATCACTGAGATTAATCGCTGAAGAGCTACAATTCCAATGCATCACTTAGTCAAAGGATCACCTACCTTGCAGCGGCATCCACATCCACCCGATTCCGAGCACCAGAACCGACGGTGGCATCAGCATTAGCATCCGTCCGGCCAGAGCGCCTAGCCGGTACACCAGGCTCAGGCCAGCTCCGGTCACGGTTCCAGTTCCGGCTCCCACCATGCCGTAACCGACGACGGCCGTGGCCGTGGCGGTGGCGTGGCACGACGGCAGTAGCAACATCAGTGCCACCAACGTCAACAGCAGCATCAATGTGGCGGTCGTCGTGACCAACTCCATGCTGTTGTGCGCGGTCCGAAGCTGTTGTCTAGTGCGAGTGTTGGCAGTTGTTGAGGTTGTTGATCATAGGATTGACGGCCTCCGGATGTGGTCGTCGGTGCAGCAGCCCGGATCCGCTCGGTCTGCGTAGTTTGATTGGTGTGTATTATTTTTCGATACTTTTTTTTGTTTTGATTTTGCGTTTCGGGGTTTGTTATTGTTATGGATTTAGCGATTAGATTGGTTTAACGATTTTTAACTAGAGGCTTTGTTTAAACGAACAACTTTAGTAACGGTTATAATTGCGATAGTAGTAACTAGATTTTTTGATTAATCATTTTTCGTTAAACTTGCTTTTACTGGATTTCGGTTAGCAGCGGTTTGTTTAGTAGAGGGGTTTTCTTTTCTGTTGTGTTATTGTAAGTTTTATTTTTGTGAGATAGAGAATAACGGTGATTTTGACAGATTGCTTTGACTTTGTTTTTTTTTTCAAACTGGAGTTTGGTGAAGATATAGAGTGGTGAATAGTAGTAGGCTCTGAAAGTGGTGGTGCTTCACTGTTTTGGTTTTTATTGTTTGTTGTCAGTAAGTTTTAATTAGTATTTATTTTTGGACAGGTGCAGGGGACAGAGTGCGAGTGTTTTCTGTGTAGTCAAGTAGTTTTTTTTTTAGGTTAGGCAAAGATTTTGTTTTGTTTATGCTAAAATAACACTGCATCATAACTTTACATTTTCCCGAAGACCAACGGAGTGCGGCGCGGATAAATTAGTTTTCAGCGCCATCTCGTGGGTTGCTACTCTAATTTCCGGTTGAACACAACAATCACAAAAAACTATTCACTTGATACAAGGCAGAAGCCTTGTCGTTTTGTTTCCCACCAGCCAAATCGAGATTGATATAAAAGATTCAAACAATCTGGCTTCTTTGGATCTGGATGGCCGTCCTCTGGGGACACCACTGCGGTTGATCCGATTGGTTGGAAACGGGGTCAAACTCCTTCCACTAGACTGCTTGGCACATACACGTGTATGTGTGCTTATTTTTTTTCTTTTCAGCAGAGCGATACAGTAATTTTACGCGAACGCGAAAAATGGAAACGGGACCATTAATAATGCACACAAACCTCGGCAAAACAACATAAAACCGAGCTGGGAAAATCGAGGGAAACGGCAAATTATTTACGCGGCACAAAACTCACTAGGCAGAGGTGGCAGGTTGTCGCTTTCCGGTCCACAGGATGCACACTAACTTTTACGCCTGCTTGGATACTCTCGGCACGCTTTGGCTCTTCCAGTGCAGCTACTGTTCGCGATTCGCCACATGGGTCCAACTAAAGTTTGCCTCAAATTTCATTATTTTTCGAAGCCCGGTACATGGGACCACTTCGGTTTTCTGAGGACCAGCCGAAATAAATAAAACAATCTCAACGCGGACCCCTCGCCATCGGCTCAGTAGGCTCTACCGAGTGCTGCTCTATAGGACAAAACGACACACCACAGCAATATCGATTTTCATTCACAAAATGACACAACATCTACACACACAACACAATCCCCTTCATCCCACTTCCGTCTTGTTTCGTTTCCACCAGTCTGCGGACGTTGCTACTGCTTCTGCTGTCGGGATTCGATCCTAAAATGCATTTTCCATTTTCCCTCATCATATATGCGAGTGTCGTTTTTCGTTTGCCCCCTGCTCATTCTGTTCCACCGCACCTTCCGCTCACCCCTCGTCACATGTAGAGTTGTGGAGGTACAGAATCCACTCCAATGACGACGACGATGCCGTTTTTCCTCGTTTTCCTCTTTGCACTGCGTCAGAAACTCTCTTCTGTGTGGCCGCTGCCGTTCGTTGCCGAGTCAAGGACCCTCGCCGCGTTTCTTTTCACTAACCTCCGAGAAACACACTAACCGACTCCCGGCGGTTCAACCGATCGAACAAAACACACCAACAATAATCGGACGTTACTCCGCGGTTCCCTTCAGGAAAAAGAAGAAGAGAAAAAAAACCTCCAACTTTATCTACCACATCCAAGTAGGCCAACCGGAAGTACGGGAAACACAGAACGCACTGAACTCCACGTCGGATCGAATCCGCGAATCGATTGATTTTTCCCTCGGCGTAGACACTTTTTTTCTTTTCTTCCAAACTACAGAAAAACAGAACTAGAGGGAGAGTTATCTTCCTTTTCCTCTTATTTTCCCAACTATTTCCAACGCGGCTTTCCTCAAGGAGCAGAAAAACCAGAACCGATAGGATCGAAACTCGACGATTAACTGGACCGGTCGAAGTCGTCGCCGTCGCCGCAAAGGACACCGATGAAGCTGCAACTGAACGAGCGGAGTTCGTGTCTCCAGAACGGAAGCTGTGGTGGATGCTGCGTTCTCGAAAGGGTAACGCCTGGCTCCGTGCGGACGAAGCGTAACGTTCTCTCATTCTCTCACTCTCTTTCGATCGCTCGGATCGAGTGAGTGATGGTGCATTGATGACGAAATGCTGCTGGTGAGTGGCTCGGAACGCGTTTTTCGCCTGAGAGGGGAAATCTATGACGTTGGCAGTGGGCAATCGTGGGATGGTTGGTGGAACGAGCTACTTTCGATGGACACAGGAATGGGTGGTTGATTGTCCGTATCGTTTGGAGTGTAATTCTAGAAGCGTTGAAGCAGAATTTTGGTTTTGTCGAGAATGGAATAATGCTTGGAAGCATGTTCGTACGGCTTGATTTGAATTATTACTGGCCCATTTTGAAGTTGAAATTTATGGAACCCTACAAAATTTCCAGATGAGAAGAATGCAATCACATGAAAAAGGACGTTCGAAGTAAAGGAAAGTAATAATGTTCTGACTGATTTGGCAATCAAACAGTGTGGCCGAATACTGCGTAGAAAATTACCTAGTTGACCAATCCTTTGCAAACTTGCAGACAATAAAACATACTCCATTGGCAAGCTTTAGGCATATTTATTCCATTCAACTTCAATACCATAACTGTACGCTCGCACTTTACGATTATCTCCACTCATCAGGTTCTTTACAACATCTGGCTGCAGCTTCTTCTGTACGGAAACCCATTTTTTCTTAATTTCTTCCCCAGATTTGACCTCCTTGAGATGCTTCCGTAATTCCTGCTTCATAATAGCTCAGTATTTTTACATGGGCCTTAATTCCGAACAACATTTGAATAGTGGCATGAAGCTGGCCAAAAGATCGTAGGGCCCTCGTGTTGTTTCAACAGAGGAAACAGAGGCTTCTGTAGACACTCCTTGAGATAGATCTCCCCGTTTACAGTCCCGGTAGTCACGAACGGCGCACTTCATTTGCCACATGAGCAAATTGCTTGCCAAATCATGTATTTCTTGGGCAAACTTTGAAAGTTTCTGCTTGCTTACATCCCAAGCAGCACACCACGATCATAATTAGTTGCAGCAACTTGATTATGACTAACAAAGGCACATTTTTGTTTTCTCAACTTAATGGCAACACGGCATTATAAAAATAGCTGTGTAACTTTTAGTGATATATGCTACCAAATGTCTTATCAAACTTATCTTTGCAAGTGTATAATTAGCTGAATCTCGGTTACAGCTTAAAAACTTTATAATGAAAATTGTGATCGCTGGTTGCATAATAGGCTGAGTCAAGGGACACATACCCTATGGTATTTTTTCGTTTTGATCGAGTTATCCATGACATGGAGCGGAGTTGACGATGATAGTCCACATGACTTTGATCAATTTCACTGGTGTCATTATTCTAATTTTGGTTAATGTTCGTGGTACAGCTTCGTTCGAGTCATTTAGGACGGTGGGTGATCTATTATGTGCGACACATCGAGAGGCCTGTCAGCGGTTGCAATTGTTAGAAAACGACACACATTAGAATACAACACATGCCAATGCCATTGATACCGTACCTGCAATCAAATTCGTACTTCGTATGTAGTCGAAGTGTGGAACAAATACAAGGATGACATGGTTGATGAAATTTTACATCAAGCTCACACTGTGAATCAAGAGCTGGAAATTAACAATAAGATGTGCTACGACGAGCTGACTCCTCAGCAAGAGAACGCATACGACACTTTGATGAAAGTGATTGACGGCTGAAATGGAGGCTTCTTCATCAATGTACCTGGCGGAACTTATTTCATTACTATTGGCTTGGGTTCGCCCAAGTTCAGATATTGTGGTGGCGGTTGCCTCTTTAGGGATTGCAGCCACATTTTTGGAAGGCGGTCAAACGGCTCAATCTACGTTGAAGCTGCCATTGGATCTTCAACTGACAGACGAATCGACATGCAACATTTCGAAGAATTTGGCAAGGAAGAAAGTGTTGCATTGTTGTAAGATCATCATCTGGAACGAATGCACAATGGCACACAAACGAAAATTGCAGGCACTCGATCGAACTATGCTAGATCTGCGCAGTAACTCTAAACCTTTAGGAGGCGCAATGATTTTGTTGCCAGCTGATTTTCGTCAAACACTACCTGTCATTTCACAAGCCTTAAGCTTTCGTATTTGAGGCGACATGTAAAGAAGCTACTGTTGACGAGAAACATGTTAGTTACCTTGCAAAACGATCCGTGAGCCGAGATTTTTACGAATCAATTGTTGGCGATTGGCAATGGGTTGATTTCGTTCCCGCCGAATGTCTGCCATTTCACAACGATGAGAGAGGAACTCATTACGAGTGTTTTCCAAACACCATCCAAAATTATGAGAAACACTATTGGTTAAGTGCACGTGCAAAAAAATAAGGATGCTGGGGATTTGAATTTCATAACTCAAGATGTAATTCCTGGACAATTACGTTCTTTCAACTTAATTGATTGTTTGACTAATCCAGACGAAGTAACCAATTATCCAACGAAATTCAATAATTCGTTGGATTTGCAAGGATTACTACCATATAATTTACGATTGAAGATTGGATATGTTATCATCATGCTTCAGAATCTCAATCAACCGAAATTGTGTAATGTAACAAGATTGGTCGTTAAGCAGCTCAAGAACAATGCCATTCAGAGGCGAATTCAAGGGCGAGGAAGTGTCCAAGAATTCCACCCAAGAAACCACGAGGCTGTAATAGCATGCATATATAGGGCATATGTATTACGTCTAGTGCATCATAAAAGTTGGATTAAAGCTGAAAAGGGCCCACTAAGATCGAAGTAATGCTATATCTTTTGTAATGCCATAAACCATTGCTAAAGTAACATTATTGCATTGGTAATGCATCACTACATTCTTAAGCTAATCTAACGCATCATCACTTGACAACTGTTGAATTGATGCGATCCTGCATCACCGATGTTGATTTTGTGTTGAATAAGTGCAATAATATAATGCTTGTGGTTACTTGGGCACTTATTTCAAACGATTTACCAGTTGAGTTCAAACAAATACAATTTCCGGTTCGCCTTTAATTCACCATGACAATCAATAAATCACAAAATCAATCTTTGGAAGTGTGCGGAATTAATTTCGAATACCCATGCTTCTGGCATTAATGTTTATTAGCCTTGGTTTATTTACGCGCTAGATAATGCAACAAAGAATGAAGTCTACTACAAAGCACTGAATTGAACTGGCGCAAGATTCTGTCAACCTCTACAATCATAAAAAAAAGGATATAAATTCAAACAGATTCGAAAAGTGTTTCATTCAATCAATATCTGAATTTCAAGTTTTGTAGTCTGTTATCGATTGCGAATGAAAGATTTCAAAGCCTGGCTTAAAGTCACTTAAAAATAAAATTAAATCATGAATGTTCGGAATTATTTGAATCCTTAAATCGGTTAACGCGGAACAAAGGTCGCCGGTTCAGCTAGTATATGTATATAATGTACGTAATAGAATATAATATATGTATTTACAAAATGTAGCTGAAAGCTACTGGATTGTTACTGCAAAGTAAAATTTGGATATGTATTAATATCTGAATAGCCCTGGAAAAGCTGAAAAGCTAAGTAGATCAGTCCTTTCAACTAAAATAAAATTTCAATGAAAAGATATTTGATTTGTTTTATTATTTTGGGAATCAACACACTATTCTATAGGTCGAAGAAAGTCGTTTTAGTGATCGAAGCGCCCGATTCCATGATTTCTGAAATAAATTTAATATCTTATTGTAATATCCCTAAGCACATATATTTAAAAACAATCATGTACTGCTACTATCACATGCCAGTCTTTTATGGAATAGAAGTTGTAGTTCAAAAATAAAATTTTAATGAAAAAGTTATGCTGAAATGCTGGAAAACAAATGCCCTGAAATGCAAAAGAAATTTGAAATGCAAAGATGTCGCAGAGTGTTCTGAAATTATTGATTAAATGAGAATATAAAATACACCCTACTAGAACGATCTTCAGTCGCAGCCACTCACTTTCCTATTGACAACGTTGCCCATGCTACGCCAACCAGCTTCTCCATGCTGAAATGCTGAAAAAATGTGTAGAAAACTACAGTAGAAAAAATAATTACTGTGATATAACCACAATGGAACTGACTCTTAGCTTCGGGCCTTGACAGACAATCCCTACTGAGCCCTTGCGGCACGTCAAGCCGGCCAGTTCAGTGCAAGGGCCATCGAGAATGTTTCTTCCTGTGGAAGAATTTTGTAAAAAAGGTTGTTACTTGATAAAACGGTTGATTCTGACTTTTTGACTTTTTGCACGAAATTTAAAAAGAAACTGAGAAATGGCGAATCATTTTGAAAATTGTGGTCTTGACATATGGAAGATAATATTGATTAACATCAACAAAGTGAACGAATCCCTGCAGTCAATAACCATCACCATAGACGTGGCCAGTTAAATAAACAGAGGTTTACAAACATGATTCGATGAACTGAAAACTGTTGTAGTTGATCGTGCAATAAAGTATGCTCAAGAAAAATGCATTGAACTTGGCATCGGCAACGATTTCCAAGTAACACAGCTGCGGAAAGTGAGAAAAATGAATGACACCACAGATAATCGAGTGAAAACAGGTTTACGTGGGAAGTTAGCTCGGTATTTCACAAAATACTGCAACAAATGGAGCAGCGTGGAGAATCAATGGCGGATATAGCATCGGAATTCTCATTTTTGACAGGACACGGACTCGCATCTGTGACTATTCCACAATTAAAGGATGTCGCAGTAGACTTTGGACTAAATTATGCTTCTGATATTGATACAGTAGAACTTGTATCTGAAGTAGAAGTTTTTAAATGGCTGATTGGTGATATGTTACCTGACCTGAGCATTCTCTCCAAGATGAATCCTAGAGAGTTTGAGCTCTCCAAGATGTTTATCCTGACATCGAAACGGCTCTACGTATTTTTTAACGCTTCAAGTTATAGTGCCATCGTGTGAACGTAGCTTCAGCAAGCTGAAAATAATAAACAACTATTTTCGTTCTAGAATGATGTAAGACGACTCTCTGGCTTGGCCATTCTTTCGATAGAAAAGGAATCGCTGCCAGAACTTGATTTAAATTTTATTGTTGATCTGTTTGCTTCAAATAATACACGTATGGCGAAGTTATGAATTAATTTGAACTTTCAGTAAATATAAACGGGAATAACAGTTATTTCAACGGACAAACATGAATTTTTCTTGCTGAACTGATCTATTAGACTCGATATAACACTAACTTATATATGAAACAATAAAAATGAATTGATGCAGATAAAATATTGTTAATTAATTATGTGCAATATTTATAATTTTATCAACATAAGTCACAAATCATCCAAGAGTGTATAAAATGACTAATTGAAACAAAAGCAATAGAAGTTGGGGCGTTATTTTCTTGGTTTGCCAGGGGCGCCGCCAACTCTTACTACGTCTCTGACACTGTACAGGCCCGTGACCGTATTTGCCGTATTTTGCCGTTCGTCACGATTTGAAGCCTTCTGCACTTTGCACGTATGCAGTTCCGCCCGGCCCTTGGCTCTCTGAACGAAAAACTTGGATACATTCCTGATCGAAGCATTGGGATTCCGCTTAAACGGTTGCACGACGCGCTTGTGATCCGGATGACTAATAGAACATCCATTCTGACCGCATTTCTCCTTCCGTTCGATGCTCAGAGTTTTGTAGTTTTGCATACGACTCACCGTTGACTGCACCATTCAGAGTTGTTTTCCGATGTCCCGATGAGAGAGTTGAGGATTTTCCAGATGCTTTCGTAGAATAATTTCGCAACGTTGCTTTTCGGGTGACGCCATTTTTTTTAATTTTCGACTAACTGACAGCACAACTGAAAACACAACAAAAAAAAACTCTGGAATACTCCTACCCAAACTTTCGAGAGAAAATACCCAATGGGTAATTTTTACAGTGTTTTTTTTTCGTGATGCAATTTGATGTGGCCCATTCTTTATGAGGTAGGTATTGCTTAATTGAATTGCTGGCCAAATGTCAGCTGAAAAAACGTATATATAAGGTTGTATCCACAATAATCTGGACATCTTCATATCACCGTAGGATCACTTAGGAGTGGAAATTTTCACTGAGGTTTAGCAGGGAGTCTTAAATGAAAAAGACTTTTGTTGGTGTTTACATTTCATATTTAGTGTTCAAGATGGCGATGAATAAAAAACACGTGCGCGAGCGAATTTTGCACGAATTTAAGGCAAATTCTGAATTGTCCATACTGGAACTTGCAAAAAAAAAAAAAGAATTTACTTAAATCCACTGTTCGCAGTGCGCTCAAATTTTTTTTTTGAAACATTTGACAGCCGAAAGGAGACCAAGAAGTGATAAAAACAATGAACGTGCTGACCTTGTCATGGACCGAGAGGTGAAGAAGAGATCGAAGACCCCAATTCGAACGGTGGTCGCTAAAACAGGATTCTCACCTGGTTTTGTCCAAAAATCAAAGCAGGCGTTTGAGGCTGAAGTCATTTGAAGTAAAGTAAGTTACGCAACTTGCGTTTAAGTTAGCGTTTTTAAAAAAGGGAGAATTCGGATTTAAAGAACCTACATGTTCTGCGGTTAAACTCGAACTGTTTTATTTATAATGAACCAGTCGTTAGTTGAGCTACGGGTCTGCTACTTGTTATGAACAGAATGTTTTGATATAACAAGTAGAAGATACAACATCACATTCTGCAGCAATCGGCTATGCAGGCGGTGGCTGATCGGGTCGATGGGTGCAACTCCTCCCCTTTTGTCCACAAAGTCAAATCGGACGGTCGGAGTTCTTTGAATCTTTCTGTTAATTAATCTGGATATGGTGATTCTGCTAAACTTTCTTCATGTTTGATGCCTCCTGGGGCTGTTGGTACTGTTGATTAATTAACTTCGCCTTTAGTTTAGTTCATTCTTTTTTTTGTTTCAAACTGATGTAGATAAATACAATTGATACAACAATAAATACTGTACTAATGCTTATTGTTCCATATAAATTAAGGTAAACGTGTTGCATATTTTTTTAGGTAATTAGATTTTTTTTAGGTAAGTAAACGTGTTGTATAATTTCTCTATGCTTCAGTGTTAAATATCCAAGGTATTCCTATTCTGGCTTATCAATTTTTTTTTTCAAGAGCACTCAATCCAGTCGCTGGGCGGTATAATTTGTTGTTCAATTCCATGATATAATATAAAAAATGGTGATTATTCAAAAGCAGTTCGCATTGTTCAAACTGTTTAAAATATGATCCATCAAAATTTGAGAAGTTGTAACTGCAATTCATTTTTGGCGTCGTTAGGCTTTGTTTACACATTACGTAACGCAAAGAAACCGGATTTTGGACCCCCCCCCCCCTATGTAACGAAAAGTTACACTTGACCAGACCTCCTCCCCCCTTAATAAAATTACACTCACGGACCCCTCCCCCATATTTTACATTGTTATAAAAACATCACCAAAATTGATATTGTTGTTGTTTTTATGTTTAATTCTCATTTGTTTCAAAATAATAGTATCCAGACAACAGTTCAATCTTTTTATTTAGGTTACTTAAAATAAGTAAAGATTGCAAACATCAGCCCATCTATTTTATTTAAGTAACTTAAAGCATGTTCGACTTTTAAAGATTAAAATGAACATTGCACTTGTTGTGCTGCATTTATTCAGGGAACTAGATGTTCTTAAGACTGTTGCAAATATAAATTCAACAAATTCACTCAAATGTCCTAAAATTATTAAAATCACAAAAAAAAGTTAAATATGTATAATTAGAGTTGAATAAAAAAAACGAAAAGGTGAGTTATGTCAGTGACATAACTGCAAAGTTGACGTAAAACTGCTTGTTGATTTGAATAAATTGATGTCATCGAATTAATAAGCTTCTAGTATATTTTATTCAGTCTAAAGAACCATGACATCCTATGCTATTAGTGTGAGGCTTTACTGTTGCTGTTACTAATATTTTGTTTGTAGAATGTCCAACGTGCTTGAAAGTGTTAAATGGATCCAGTGTTTACATTTTCATTGAACATAAAGTGAATTACAACGAACTCATTAACTTGACACCCAGTGGACCAGTTTGGACATTTTCGTATTGCGAATAGTTCCACAGACTGGAGCGGGAATTGAACCCTCACTTCATGCAAATCGTGACGCCGCTAACCACTTGACCACGAAGATGACGTGGGCGATTCATTTGGCCATTTTCTCCGGCACGCAGCTTTTTAAGCAAAGCCACGTTGAACCGATGCGTGGCAATTAAATTTCGATGGGCGCAAGAGAAATTTCAATCAAACATAATCTTTAGTCGGAAAATTGATTTGATCGTCCTGAAAAGGACGGATTTTAGTTGTTTACGGGGGAAACATGGTACACAATTTTCTTCTCTTTTCTTTTATATAATGGCACCGAGTACTATTACATGACAAGAAGGGTGGTATCAACGAAGGTAATGCGAATTAAATTTTACAAAAGGGGACTTGCCTATGTTGTTACGCAAGACACCAACGTGAAAATTAAATCGTTAGTTTTCATTAGAGCGACAGGGGTTTCGGGGGTTGAATTTGTATCTTCTCAACTCAGACGGCCCTTTTAAGGACCTGAAATGAGAGTTGAGATATGGACACAATTGTTTCTGACCATGAAAAACAGTTATAGTTAGTCAATATTGGCCAGAAAAATTAGTGCTCAAAATTGATAACCCAACAAACAATCATTCATTAACTAAACATCATTTTGGCGATTTAATTCAGCAGTGTGTTGAATAATCTCTGAACTATTTTCAATCACTGCTTTTGTTCAGGCATTATTCACACAAATTTGGAGAAATTATTAAGCTGTCGCAGAGTGCTTTGGGACACTGGCAATTGCATATGCCTAAGAAGCTAGTTTGCAGCAATGGAGTTCAGCTGATAATTGAATAACTGCTGTTTAAGTACTGCACACAACTTGAGGCTGATTCCGAGAGTCAAAGTGACCTTTGTTTAGCTAAGCGAGTTTTTTTAAAGGATAATATATTCTCTCCTTGTTAATTAAAAGTCGTCATTAAGCTTGTTAAAAAAGCTGTGTTGTCTTTTATAGCACTTTTGTTCGACTTTTTTAAGTTCTCATAAAACTTTCTTTGGTTTTTTTTTTGTACGATTTTCCTTAAGATACAGACATTTTATACTAAGCATATTTAGTTTGATTTTATTATACATGTACATTAACAGAAGCATTATGTAACATTTATTTATTAACATTTAATAGCGAGATTTGAACCATCATCCTTCGTATCCTCAACTACGTGACATTCCCACTGCCTATCCTAGAATTGAATGAAGTATAAACGAGTCGTCTATATAAGCTGAATGTTATATTTTGAATAGTAGCAGAAGTGATGCTTTAATTGAGCTACATTGATATTCTATTCATAGCGTTGTCTGTAAATAAGCAACATCAGTGCTCAATTAAACCTTCTAAATATTGTTATTAAACGTCGGAATTAGCAAGCTGTACACAAGCTTTGATATTGGATGTTCGGTTTAACTACACGCATTACTGACAAGGGCATGTTGAACAAGAGACGATTAAAGGATATGACAATGTTGTCTGCTGTTATTTGTTAACACTGCGCTGTTTTCTATTCGGATAGGCAATGTTATGATTATCATCCTGTGAGTTATTTTCTCCAAGCAGTTGACTATAATTTCTACTCCTGAAAACAGGTCAATACTTTTTCACCGGCATCAAAATTAACAACTCAGAAACGAGAATATAGGCATTCTATTATTTATATAATTATTTCAGTAATCCAGCTTAACTTGAAGTTGAAGAAGAAATATTTATCAACCAAAATTACGAACACTTCGGACGCTTTACTACGGCATTTAAACGACTTTTATTTTAATTGTAGTTTATTTTGATGACCATTGGTTTAAACCACAGCTATTATTCAGCTAAATATAAGGTTTGATTGGCAAAGCTAGTTAAAAGTCGTTGCATAAGAGGCATAAACTGTATTTCAACTATTTGTTCAGTGGTTGAATAAAAGTCAATTAAGACACCTGTGTAAAGCTTTTGTATTATTTTTCTTCAGCTTAAAATTGAATAGTGATGTACATTACAGCTATTATTCAATTCAATATCAGATTTTATAAGCTAGGCTATATAAACGATGTTTAAACTGATTTAGAAACTGTTATTTATCTCTTTGTTAAACTGTGTAGATTTAGTTACATATAAATACTAAAATAGCTTTTACTAAGCATGTTATTCAAACAAAATGAAACACTTGAGTTAATGTTAATATTTTAATCGAGAACATGGTTATTCAGCTTTTATTCCAGCCAAATTTTTATTTAGCTACGAAAGTCGTAATTCAGCTTTAATAAAGCATGTATGCTTATTTACTGCTTTCGTTTGTTTGTTGGGAACTACACTGAACATTTATTTTCGTAGAGTAGCTTCCACGCGTTTCGTAAACATGGATTTTGTATATAGAACAAATGTCTCGTATATTGTATGAAACATTCATAATGCTTTTTATCTGGTGAAATGCTATCATTACACCTTTTTGTAAAATGCACGAAATGAACTTCGTGATTACCAGCCAATTGCTCCTTTTCTTCTATACCGCACTCATGCACGATGGTGTTTCTGCTGGTATGGGCGGAAATAATTTATCTATCCCAAAATAAAAAATCAAAGCTCTGTCGGGAGCTGTAACGTCATGCTCATTAATCAAGATTGTCCTAACGAGTCAGCGTGGCCTTGTGAGATTAACCACGGATTTAGAATCGGCACTTTCCAAATATTCAGGTCAAACCCTATGTCTGAAACAATAAAAAAACGCTTGAAAATTCCACGTGCTTGCGTTTTTTTGTCAATTACATTTTGAGTCGATAAAGTAGATCTGTCAGTCCTTCATGCAACCACTAGAGAGACGTTTCTTTTTAATTTGTGACAAAATATTCGTAGCTCTTTGCATTGTTTCCGTACAATGTACGAATGTTCTTTCTGTGTCAACAAAAGCTTCGTGATTTTGACAGTTGCGCGTGCAATTAATTACGAATGTATCTTCATAAAAAGAACAAATCAGTTTCGTTGCTGAAAACAATGAATGGATTAGTGAGTATTACTTTCAAATTTGTAATATAAACTAAAATTAACTTTCAGTGTACCAGCAACTAACCTTATCTATTATCTGCAACTAATCCGCTATGTAAGTTACGTCCGGAGGCTTAAGCTTTAAAAAACTTAACTGCTCCGTTCGGAGTTCTTTCTGAAACTGATTTATTCTACTTTTTCGTTATTAATCGATCACACGATCGAACCTTAAAATAAGCTTACCCTGCACTACCTTTGTACCTAGCAACTACCAATCCATGCTGCTGACTCCTGCATAAAATTTGTCCGCGTCGCGGTGCACTGGGTGGCGGCAATATGTTCTGCTGGTGTACTGTGCCTTGGTGATAACTTGTACCTATGTACAACTAGGGTCCACATAGAACCTACCCCCTACACTGAATATCACTGTTAATATTTCGTTTATTAAATAACCAACGTGCTTGCTAGTGCTAACATGGTGAATAGAGATTTATAACGTTTGCATTGAAAAAAATGGAAAAAAAAATCGCCGATTTTTCATGGGTTTACCTTCACCCGCACTGACAAAACTACCCATGCAGCATCAATCATAGTAACCCTTGAGTCAGCAGACAAAATTTGACAGCTCTATCAGTCTCCGTGATGGCAAAAACAGTGATGCGGAGTTCAGATGTGTGTGCGTTCAAAGAGCGGCACCTCGTCTCGTCGAATACGGACATCTTGCTGCACTTTGTGGGCGCCGGATACGCCCGTTCCAGCATCTACGACATCTTGGCACTATTAGACAACAATCAGAGCATCGAAAGAAAGCCCGGTTCCAGACGGCCGACGACCATGAGCGACAAGAAGCTCCAAAGGATGCTGAGGAGGAAGACTGAGGGAAGGCCGGGAGATCGGGTCAACCGGCCAAACAGTGAAAAAGTACCTGGCGAACATGAACATACATGTCCGGAAGCGGGAGTCGCGTCCACTGGTTCCGGAGCTGCAGGCAATGACGCAGTGGCAGTGGCTGAATAAGATGGTCAACTCGATTTTACCAGCGAATCGCGACGTGGCGGTGGTGATGGACGACGAGACTTATCTCACCCTGGATGGCAACGAATTGCAGGGTACTTCGTATTTTATTCTTAGCTCCGAGGTGAAGTTCATTTCACACACCAAGTTCCTAAAGAAGGTGCTGCTGTGGCTGATAATCAGCGAGAAGGGGATGTCAAAGCCGCTCTTCTTTCGCTCCGGACTGGCCGTGAACGGGGAAATTTATAGTACGAAATGCCTGCCGAAAGTTGCGTCGTTCATCAAGAAATATCATAAGTGCGAAGACGCAGTGTTCTTTCCGAATCTGGCATATAATCGAAAATTTCTGGGCCAACCTGAAGCGTAAGACTCCAACAATTTTATCGCGAAAACTGAGGAAAAATTGATAAATGAAACGAAGAAAGAACTCATCAACATGCCAACAGGCATGTTTCCGTCCGCCATGGTGGATGTTCCAGTAAATTGCCACAAGGCCGCTCGCAAGAGCATAGATTTTTTTGCAAATAAGCTTAGATAATTACCTTTCATGGTAAATTCATCAAATGCAATCATCTGTCTTGGCTTTTTTTATCCTATCCGAAAAAAAAAGTCCATTTTTTTAATGCAAACGTTACCACACCACGACAATATTGCTGGCATGATGGTGTCTTGCAGGAGTTGAAGTGCAGTTTTGCAAAATCCTAAAGTTTGATATCCTCCAAGCCATGTTTTGATAACGATTTGAACAGCTCCTCTTTCCCGGTGTATTTTGGATATCAGAGGGCCCCCTAAGAGGTAAGTATTATCAGAAATCCTCAGAATGGTCTCCGAAAATCTGGTGTCATGTTATGCGTCGAAAGTCATAAAAATAAAATTCATAAAAGTTGATAAAAATTTTAATATGACCTCTTTCCCGATTAAGCTCGGATTTCATAGGGCCATCTATGGTCAGAATGGTCAGTATGGTCAGAAATCCACAAAATGTTTAGTAAAATCATGAAGTATGATTTGTCACAAGTCATGCCACTTTACCGGTTGAACTCGGATACCGAAGAGCTGACCAACTTTTGCAAAACAATGAAGTTTGGTATGTCACTGGTCATGTTCTGGTAACGCACTGTGGGACGAAACGCCAAAACATGAACTTTTTACAATAACTCGTAAAAACGTGTTCGTAACGTTTTGGTGACTTCAGATGAAAATTTTCAAAAAATATAACGCATTTAAAGGTGACAAATCTTAGTTCGCAGCTTCACCACAGGCGCCGCTGCAAACCCTGATTTTTTTTTAAATGATGAGATAGATAGTTAGTGTCTTCGACAAAGTTGTAGATAATTTTAATACAAACAACATTGCTAAAAACATCAACCTTCTATCTGGTCACTGTGCCGAGGTACATGTTTTTTAAAATGGCGGGCCATGGAAACTAGTTTTTTTATTATTATTTAATAAATGTGCAGTTTTAGGTAAAAATAATGTTCTACAAAGTTGTGCAAATAATCAAAATATAAATTTTCTCTGTACTCGCCTAACGTCTCAAACCTTTATGGGAGAAGTTATAATAGTTTTATTGTGAAAAATATACGTTTTTCATAGCCCTTTAGCTGGCAGGGATGCAAGTGGATGCACATGAAACCTCATAGGGTTCAAAATATAGGATGTATTATAGCATATTATGTTGGTTTCATTCGTATCCATGATTATCCCCAAGGGTGAACCTGTGTTCTATGAAGTGTAACGGTTTGAATATAACCACTTTCCGAGTGGAGCTAGGAAAACAAAAGGACCACCTTAAGTGGCCAGTATGATCAAAAATTCTCAAAATGTCCTCCGGGCTAATTGTGTTGCTCTATCATGAAGTATGATAAAAATTGTACTCGAAAAAATGCAATATAATCTTTTGTGTACAAATTTTCATTGCATGGGTAAAAATTGATGAAATTTTGGATAAAACTAGTTAAGAGTGTAATGTTGACTTGTGCGAAATCTGTCAAAATTGTTTAAGTGGTTATCGAGATGGCTCCAAAGCAAGAAGTGCTTTGACAAAAATTATGGGCGCGGTCAAGGTTGATCACGAAACAGTTGGGAATCGATAGTTCAATCGTGTTTCGTGCAGTAAACTCGTTCAAGAAGAACCAGACGACCCATCGGCCAGCTGGCAGCGGAAGAAAAGCGAAGACGACCGACTTCGTGAACACAAGGAAGGTGAGGGATTATTTAAGCGCAATCCGAACCATTCGATTCGGAACGTGGCCAAAAATGTCAAATCTTCCATCTGGTTCGTACAAAAGACAATGAAGAGGGTTGGACTTTTTCAAGGTAAGAAAGGCGTCTAAACGAACCAATAAACAGAATACGTTGCCCAAGTCCCGTACCAGGAAGCTGTACCACGAGGAGTTGGTGCAGCCGAAATGCATCGTTATGGACGACGAGACGTACATTAAAGCGGACGCCAAGCAGATCCCCGACCTGAAGTTTTTCGTCGGCAAGTCCCACCTGGATGTTCCGGAAGAAGAAGGTCGACAAATTTGCCAAGAAGTACTTGGTGTGCCAGGCGATCTGTGGGCGCGACAAATTCTGTACATAACGATCGGTTCCATCAACGGCTAAATATGTAAAGAAGAATGCCTCCAGAAGCGCCTGCTGCCCTTCATACGGTCCAACGAAGAGGACACGCTGTTTTGGACGGATATAGAATCGTGCCATTACACGAAACCGGTGATGAAGTGGTGTGAAGCCAAGAGTGGATGAAAGTGTGTAAGAAAGATGGCGCAGCCATGACTTGTTACAGATTTGAAAATGGTCACTTTCCGGGTGGAACTTGGATACATAAGGACCATCTTAAACGTCTAGAACGGTCAACAATCCTCAGAATGTCTCCAATGACCTTATTTTGCAATATCATGAAGTTTGATAACTCTCAACCTAGGTTTTGGTAAAGGTTTGAATATGGCCAGTTTGACGAAGGATCATCTCAAGAAGTCAGTAAGTCAGTAATTCTCACAACATGATGGTTTTATTTTGCAAAGTTAAGCCGCATACCCTGTTTCAAATCTTAAAGTATATGTAAAGAGCTAAAAGTAAATGCAAGGCGGATTGAGGGCGTAAGTGTTCAATGTACACTCAGTAGCAAAAAAAAAGCCGAGCAAAATTTTTCTTCCAAAAAACGCGTTGGTCAACCTTCTGTCACTTTGTCAATTATCAATATTTTTGGCTGAAAATTTCACAACACTATAATCAATGTATAGGCTTTATGTGACCAATATTTCATATTGATAAAACTTATAAATTTGAAGTTATCATAACATATGTCAAAAAAGTCATTTTTGGACATAGCAATTTCAAAAATCCGTATTTCTGTGAAAAATTTAAATACCGTATTATAAATTTCTCCACAGCTTAAAATAATATAGAAAATTATGTGGACAAACTTTGAACTGTTTCCTTCAAGTGGTTTGGGCTACAGCTGGCGTCAAAGTTGACGCACCAACATGAGTATTTCCCTTTTTCGCCCGATATTAACCATGCTGAAACATCGGTGCAAAAAAAAAGCCGAGGTGAATTTTATTAAAAATACAGTATAATACTGTATACGTAGTTTTCACAAACCAATTCATATTGAATGCCATATTTTTAAAGTTCTTCGTGGGTTACACTAGTTATTTGGGATATTTCACGCGTAACAAATCATGTGTATTAATAAGATGAATTCACCTCGGCTTTTTTTTTGCACCGATGGTTCAGCATGGTTAATATCGGGTGAAAAGGAAATACTCATTTTGATGCGTCAGCTGACACCAACTGTAGTCCAAACCGCTTGATGGAAACAGTTCAAATTTACCTACATAAATTTCTGTATTATTTTAAGCTATGGAGAAATTTATAATACGGTATCTAAATTTTTCACGGAAATACGGATTTTGAAATTATATGTCCAAAATGACTTTTTGACATATGTTATGATAACTTCAAATTTATAAGTTTTATCAATATGAAATATTGGTCACATAAAACCTAACTGCATTGATTATAGTGTGTGAAATTTTCAGCCAAAAATATTGATAATTGACAAAGTGACAGAAGGTTCACCAACGCGTATTTTGGAAGAAAAATTTTGCTCGGCATTTTTTTTGCTACTGAGTGTACACACCTTTGCTAAAATGCCAATTTTAACAGTAGAGAAAATTAACAAGAAAGAGATAAAAGAAACAACGCAATTGAGGTAGGGTAGCAAACGGTTTCAGCCCCCGGAACGCTATTCCACACACGGGATGAACGCTAACTTTCGACGTTCATTTTTGACAGCATCATGCATCATCTTTCTAACCTTCACTAAACATTTCAGCTATGAGATAATGGAGATAACCTGGGAGGGAGAAACAAATACTACACATAAAATGTATTGAATGAGTGTCGATATTGGACATGAAAATTTTCAACACACTAACATAATCAAGAAAACTGTTTTGAAAATTAGTAGTTTTTGTTTGGTGTGTCTCTAATGTTTATGTGTTACCGTCACATGACTTCATATTGGCGGGATATATTCGTTCGCAAATCAGTTTGATTTTGCTCGTTTCGCAGCTGTCGTAGGCATTTCAAAGCTGTTCAGCATGAAGCATAAAGTTAAATACTGTGGTGTTTAAGATGGAAATAATTTTTCATCACCATGAGGCTCCCAAGAGGTGGACACCAATTTTGCTAGCCTCCTGGAGCCTCATGGTGATGACCAATTATTTCCTTCTTAAACAACATCTTCATAGATCGTTACTCCGCCTATTGGAGAATACCAAAAAAACAATCATAATGTTAAATACTGTGGCCGAGACAACAAGAACTATCGGGGATTGCGTTTTTTTGCGTTTTTCCATTGATGGTGCCGCTATACAGCGATAGAATCTTGGATTTCTATAAATCTTGTCTTCTCTATTCTTCACCGGCGCATCAAGATCACAACTACTAAAGCTGTTCGGGTAATAATCTCAATAATCATAATAACCTCACTTAAAGCCTAATCATAGAATTAATGATCAATATTTCTTATTAAAAATAATGATAGTAATAAGAATCATGATAATAATAACTAAAACAAATATGACACCCAAAAACAATGATAATAATATAAATAATAATAATAATAATAATATTTGTAATGCTAAAACTAATAAAAATCATCATAACGAAAATTAATAAAAATAAATGCCACTATAAGAATTCTTAAAATTCTTAACAAAATAGGAATGATAAATTTTATTATTATTATTCTATGATTATATATTATTGGTTTTCAAATAATGATGGTAATAATTATTACTATACTTATTCATAAAAATAATCAAAATAGTTATAATAATCTCAATCATAATTATGAAAAACAAATGTGACTATAACAAAAACAATCATATGAGAAATAATAATAATAATCGTAATACATATTATCATAACTTCTTTTCAAATATTAGTTTCAATCATAATAATTATAATATTCTAAGAAAACATAAAAATTATAATAACAATAATTTTGATCACGTTCTTCAAATAAGGTGTTACGTTTTACTTAGTAAATACAAGCTTTAAATTAATAATAATAATTATTATCATCAGAATTGACTTCATAATTTTCATAATTTTCATCATAGTTTTTATTATAATCATTGTTTTTTTTTTAATTTGAGTAATAATTATAATAAAAACCATATAATTATTTTTGTTTTAATTGTATAATTGTTATAATTAACGTTTTTCATACAATTATGACAAACTATTATTAAAACAATGATCATGATACCATATTATAATAAAAAAAGGTTCAAAATGATATTTATATTATAATATAATCATTATTATCATGATAATCTTTTTCATAATTAACAAACAGATTAATAAATAAACATTAAATAAATTTAAAAACAGCATTAATATAACAATCAAAGCAATCTTATAATCATTATCATAATAATCGTAATCAAGTCAATTAAATTTAGATCAAAATCATAAGATCATCATTATAAAATCATTAAATTTATAATCATTAAATAAATTTAATGATAATTATAGTTTTGAATCAAAATAATTAGGGTATGTGTCCCTTAACTCAGCCTATTATGCAATGATCGATTACATTTTTTACTCATAAAGTTTTTAAGCTGTAAGCGAGATTCAAATAGCTAGACACTTGACAAGATAAGTTTGATAAGGCATTTGGTAGTATGTATCACTAAAAGTTACACAACTCTTTTTATAAAGTCAGAAACATTCCAGGGATATGGATTTAATATCGGTCTATAGGCACCAAATTGGGTCTATTCATGGATGCAACTTCGTCCCATTCCATGGATTTATTACAAAAGTCAGTCTTGTGGGTTTTTTTTCTAATTTTATGAATTAAGGCCTTGCTAGCTATTTTCAATTTACCTAATACAACATTTCATAAAACAAACTAAAGTAAAACTGTTTCAAAACACTTAAGTGATGTTCATTTATAATTTATCGCCCATTCAATAATGAAAACATTATAATTCACTATACAATGATTTTGTTCCTTCGGTTTGTGTTTAGATGAGCCACTTGAATATAAACAACCGCAAATTGATGCATTTCCACTTCAAATTTAACCAATAACAACCTTTTTACTACGTTATTGATACAACAGGCCATAGTTAGGTACTTGCAAATGGGGGTGTCCCTGGCGTATTGGTTAACATCCATACCTTTCACGCTAAAGTCACGAGTTCAAATCTCACCCCCGGACAAGTTCCGAAAATACCTAAAAAGGTATTTGAGTGACTTCGACGGGATAACGTGTAGATCATCTGTTCAGCTTAACCAGTGAAATCAAGATGCCCCAAAAGTTCAAAAAATCTAAAACTATGCGAAAGTGAACAACTATAAGTTGATTGATATTGTCTCAATTGCTTCGGGTCTCATTGGTTATCCTAATAGCAACATGATTTTATTAAATATCGCTAAAATAATGACACTTTTGGTACATAGGCCAAATGAAGGAGCTAGGCTAACATTACATCCCCTTACCCTATGTAATTTTTTTAAATTATGATCGTAACAATTTAAAAATATTTAAAAGAATAATTATAGTTATTATCATAATATTCATCATAACAGTAATAAATATAATAATCATTACTACCATGGTAATATTGAACATCATATTCCAATTAAACCTTGTTTTAAATATATTTATTTGCATTATTATAATTAATATAAATGTAACAACATCCAAAAATAGCATATGATAAAAAAAGAATTATTAATAAAAGAAAATAATACGTATTTAAAAAATAATCTACCAATGATATGCATTATAATCAGAGCAATAACATTATAATTTAATATTTATCACATAACTACAAAATTAATATTCATAATATAAAACATCATTATGTCGATGGTTATCTACGAAATCACTGAAAGAATTTTCTTAACCATTATTGTTAATATAATAAGAATTATATTCAAAATAATCATTAAATTCGACCAAACCATAATAATTATCACAACAATTGTAATTATCCTAACATTTTGAATATCCAAAATATTTAAATAAAAATATATAATCCAATATAATCAAAATAATTATAGTATAGAAGAAACTAAAATCATACTCAGAAAAAATGATTACGATCAAAATCGTCATGATAATCGCAATTGTCAATAAATCTTGATCATATCAATCAAATTCATCGATACCATAACAGTAAAATTTAATAAATAATAAAAATAATTATTATTAATATTAATAATAACAATCATTACTGTATAAACATTGTTATTACAAAAATGTAGAGCATGTTTTAAATGAGCATATTTTTTTTCAGGTGTCTATGTCAAATCCAAAAATATTCACATGCATTTTTAATACGAATAATTTTGAAATAAACATTGAGTTACCGCTAATTTTAACAAAGCATACTTTTGAAACAAATTTAACATGACAAAACAAACAAAAGTCTACGTTTGAATTGACCTTAATATCTTTGCTCTTACGATAGTTTACATAATACAACTCTTTTTGTTTTATCGTTACTCCTCGCACGGAGAATACATAACATAACAATTAATGTATGTATAAAATTTATTGTTTAAAATTGGTTTCATGATCAAAATGATCAAGTTTATTTATACAAGTTAATAAGTAATCCCTATAACAAGACACTTAGCAACATTTGCAGATTTACTTCTCGTATAGTTATGACTTTGGTACAAGAATAAATGTATGTAGGCATTAAAAGAAATTGGTCAAATTTATGGAAAAATATGCCTGACACTCATCAGAGTTGCAAATTTATTTTCTTTTCAGCAATGAAAACACGAAAAAAATTTAGTTCAAATTATTTTCAAGCAGAAGATATTGTACATACAATATCAATAATTTTGGTTGACTGATATTTTATTCTCTTGGCTTCACTTGACAGTTTGTGACAGCTCGAATCTGGCTCCACTTGACAATCGCATTTTTTGAGTCTGTTTCTCCCTCCCAGGAGATAACCAACCGCAGAGTAAGCCAAATCGCGTGAAGATCGCATTTACATGTTTCCGCAAACCTGCGTCGATCCCCTCAAATTACAATCCAGTAAAGTAAACAGTTCAGATTAACACCAACTACTCTTCAACACGCGTGCCAGCTTCCACACAATGGCCCTCACAAAGCAAAAAAAATAACAATAAGAGGACACAATACAGCAACATTCAAACTTCGTCCAATGCCTACCGCCATCAGATTCAAAAGAAACAAAGCACAATCATATCCTAACAACTAAGCACACGAATATCGACATGTGCGAGCGAAGCACAAAAACAAATCAATGAATGAAAGCTCGGAAAGCGCATGCCTCTTGCGTTTCTTTCGCGAACCACGACCGAATGGTACTCACTCTCTCCCTCTCTCAAATTCCGATCACAATCCGGTGAGCGAAGCGTAACGCCCAGGCAAAGGACCAAACGCGGCGAACAACAACATTGGGGCAGGTTTTTCCGTTTTTCTCGTTTTTCCAGCGCAAAAGTCACGTGTAGCGGCACTCACTCTCGCGCTCTCTCTCTCACACAGATACGCGATGACGACACGGGAACAATCTTGTAACTGCAGTAAACTGCTGCCTGTCTCTCATCTCAGTTGCGTTGTTTGTTTATTTATTTTGCCTCTGGTTGCTTCGCTTTGCGTGTGAAATTCGCTGTTTGATTGATTTTCAACCTTTTCCTTCCTCTTGCGGTGGCTTTCCTCTTTGTGGGGAGAATGTTCCGTCAAAGTAAAAGGGGGTGGGTGGGGTAAGATGCACCCTTTGTTTGGAATGATGCGGCTGCCGGAGATTTCGAGTTGAGATTGACGGTGCATGTTGTCGAAAACGACTAAAATTTTGAGTTAATTAGAACAACTTTCCCCCCGGTAGATCCGCTTTGGACTGCCATCCCCCAGGTCCCATTCTGATACTGTTGCTCATGGTATTTGTCTGGACAGGATTCGATCGGTTGCGGAGGTTGGGACATGGATCGGGACGCATAAATCACCTGTGTACGGACGATCCTATTTGCATGTTAATGCACTGACACTGGCTGCAATGCAACATCCCACCACTTTGGTGGGGGTGGTTCGAAGGAAAATGCAAATTATGACAGTTGCGACGGCGGTGGGCGATAAAAATGAAAATGAAAACGTCGATAAAAATGCAATCAATTATTTTGGTTGTGCTCAGCGCCGGAATGATATGCGACGAAATTTGCATTTTTGTTTTTCGATGGGACAGCCCTTTTTTCGCAACCATTGTTGTTTGTCCTGTTTTCGCTGTGAAAAGTGGATATTTAATTCAGGACAATTATTCGGGACTGCTCTGGCCTCCTGGGGACGAACGCGGATTGTGACGAGTAGAATTAATGGAATCGGAGGTTGTTTTTTTTTTTCAATATCGCTTCACCGCGAGATTATTGATAATGATGTAATCTGTTTATGGAAATGAATTTCTGTTTTAACAACTTTAACACTGTAAGTCTGGCGTACTGCTAATTGCTTGATTGCAGCTTAACGAAATGGAGGTTTCTCAGGAATTGGAATTTTTAACTTCCATGCAGACAGCTGCGACCGACATTTGAATTTCATTGGTCAATGACATATGTTACGATTGTGATGATTGTGAAGCACAGGAAATGTGCAATTTCTGTATTTCTTTCTTGGTTCTCGTCCTGCAAAGTACCAACCTATAGAC
>JASCZW010000836.1:0-77500 GCA_034211315.2 Aedes japonicus | reverse complement strand
AGAAAAGGTTCTTATAATGGTTCGAAGCTACTCCCTGTCTGAAAGGTTGAAAGGCATAACTCAAGAACAAATCAAGCAAATGGAACCATATTTGGTATATAAGAATTTCTGGGGACGAAAAATGTCTCTATTGTGGTTAAAGACCCCTCCCCTATCAGTAAGGGATGGATCCTATACAAATAAAACAAATTTTTTGCATAACTCGAGAACTAATCAAGCAAATGGAACCAAATACGGCATGTGGACCTTTTAGAAGGCAAGACATGTTTTTACGGTGCTTTGGGACCCCACCCATTTTGAAAGGGGGGGGGGAGGCTTTTTATACAAATAAAACAAAAAATTTCAACCCAACATGAAAACTATCCCTAATGGTATTTCAATTTGTAGGCAGGAGTTGTTGGGATCGAAAAAGGTTGTTATCATGGTTCAAGGTTTCATTCCCCGTCCGGAAGGGAGGGGGGCTCCCATACAAAAGAGACACAAATTTCTGCATAACTCGAGAACTTATCAAGCAAATGGAAAAAAAATTTGGTATGTTGGGGTTTTTTTAGGCAAGACATGTTTCTATGGTGGTTCGAGACCCTTCTCCCCTGTAAGGGGGAGGGGCTCCCATACAAATGAAACACAATTTTCTGTTTAACTCAAGAGCTAATGATGCAAATGGAACCAAATATGGTATGTGGAGCTTTTTGAAGGCAAGAAATGTTTCTACGGTGTTTCGGGACCCCTCCCCTTTTAGGAAGGGGGAGCGGAATCTCATACAAATGAAACACAAATTTCAACCAAACATGAGAACGATCCCTAATGTTATGAAAATTTGTATGCAGGAGTTTTTGGGACCGAACAAGATTCTTATAATGGTTCAAGACTGCTTCCCCGTCTGGAAGGGGGGGGGGGGGGTCTCACATACAAAAGAGACACAAATTTCTGCATAACTCGAAAATTTATCGAGCAAATGGAACCAAATTTGGCATGATGGGGTTTTTGTAGGCAAGACATGTGTCTATGGTGGATCGAGACCCCTCTCCCATATATTTGCATAATTTGAGAAAACTAATCTAGCAAATGAAACCAAACTTATCATGTCATAGTTTGAAGAAGAATTTGTTTCTATGGTGGTTCGAGACTCCTTCCCTTTTCTGGAAAGGGGGAGGGGCTTCTCATACAAATTAATCACAAGTTTCTACCAAATATAAGAATTATCTAGATAATATAAACACAAAACGTTTGTTTCTCTGGTAAGAAGCATGTTCTGATAGAAGTTTCAACTACTTCTTAGAAAGATGCTTGCTGCTTGAGCTACTCTCAGTGCTACATTATGCACAAGAAGTTAATCTTAGGTTATGCAAGAGAAAATTACGTTCAAACTGTAAGGATACAGTGTAGTTTAGAGATAACATTTGTGTCCATGGAATGCTTCTACACAGAATGAAAAACCATGGTTGAAACTACCGATCCGAGGGTTAAATTAAAAAACACACAAACCTACGTTATTTTGCAGAAATTAATTTCGTCTAACGTTTAAACATTAAAAAAATTTACTTTTTTTCAAATGGTGATAAAAAAAGCTAAGACGGATAAGGGGAGGTCCATTATTATGTCACTCAGTAAGGGGGGAGGGGGAGAGGTTGGGAAAACGTGACGGTCCATGAAAAAAAATTGAAAGTCCATACAGAAAACGTGACAAGAAGGGGGGGTAATAAAAAGTCACGTTTTTCGTGACGTAATTAATGGACATTCCTTAATTGCTTTTGATAAATTTCCCATGGAAGGTAATTATTTAAGCAAACATGCAAAAACAATTCTACGCCCTTGCGAGCGGCCTTCCGGCAGTTAACCGAAACATTCGCCATGGCTGACGAAAACATGCGTGTAGGCATGTTTTTGAGTTCTTTCTCCGTTTTATTCATCAATTCCTCCTCAGTTTTCGCGACAACATTGTTGGAGTAGATCTTACGCTTCAGGTTGGCCCAGAAACTCTCGCTGGGACGCAGCTGGGGGAAGTTGGGTTGGTTCGCCGACTTGGGTACCGCTCCATGTCGTCCAACGATCGCCGACTAGAATACCGCGTCTCGACGCAACTTCCGGTAGGCATTTTGTACTATAAATTTACCGGTTCACGGCCAGGCCGGAGCAAAGGAAGAGCGGCTTTGACATCCCCTTCACGGATGAGATAGGTCTCGTCGTCCATCACCACCGCCACGTCACGATTCGCCGAGAAAATCGAGTTGACCATCTGATTCAGCCGCTACAGCTGCGTTATTGACTGCTGCTTCGAAACCAGTGGACGCGACTTCCGCTTCCTGGCATGCATGTTCATGTTCTCCATGTACTTTTTCACTGTTTAGCCGATTGAACCGACCTCCCGGTCAAGCGAACGCAGCGATGGAATTCCTCTTCAGCATCCTTCGGAGCTTCTTGTCGCTTAAGGCTTTCTTTCGATGCTCTCATTGTTGTCTAATAGTGCTAAGATGTTGTAGATGCCAAAATGGGCGGACAATGTCCGTTTTCGACCCGGCGGGGTGGGTGACGTTCTTTGAACGCACACACTTCTGAACGGAGTTACTTCACTGTTCTTGCAATCACGGTTAAAGTTCGACTGGTAGAGCTGTCAAATTTTGCCTATAAGTCTGCTGACTTATGGGTTACTATGATTGATACTAATTTACCACCAAAGGTTGCTACTCCGGCCTCACATACTTTCTCAATATGTGAAAATTGGTGATCCCTAATAGAGGTGCCAGCCCTACTCGAATGTTTGACAAATAAGATAAATAATGGGGTAGGAATCCACGAGAAATCCCTGGGATGTTGAATTAGAGAGTTGAGTTGGCAACAGGGTTTGTTTCGGTAAACGATAAGCTGAATTTTTGTTTATGTTTGTTTTCAAATTATATATTCAAATAAATGAACCAATTTAAACCGTCAGTAAAGATGCTCTTGAGACCATCCACAAATTGTGATAGTGGTTAAAAACATTGGGAAAACAAACAGTTTTTTAAACAAAAATTAAAAGTCGATTTTAAGCGATTTACACCAACAGTTAAGGAGTCCGTGCAGGTCAATCACAAAGTGTAATAGTGGTTTACGTCATTGGGAAAACAAACAATTTTTAAACTACGTTTGATATCCAATTTAAACTGATCCAAACCAACAGTATAAATGCCATTAGGGCCACTCAGAAACTGTGGTGATGGTTTACTTCATTTGAAAAACATGCATTGTTCAAACTTCACTTGGGAAACGATTCGAACCGATTTAAACCAACAGTAATGATGCGGTTATGGAAGGTAGGTGGCACTTAGTCAACATAAAAGCTGCAAAATTTTGGTGTGCAATAATGGAGTCACGTTTCAGCAGCTTATTGACGGATGGTTCAGAACTCATCATTGCCGAAGCTCCATCTGATCCATAGTTCGCAAGCCTTTTTTTTGCAATCGAAATAACTATGCTTCACATAGCATAAATAACTTTCGAGAACATTATTCTAACCTCCCAATTATTCTTCTGCGCAAATACGTGAAAATATTTCATAGGAAAATAAGTTGAAAGAACAGTATTCTTGTAGAAATCCTTGCAATAAATTGTGCAGAAATTTTTGGAGCAAACTCCACATTGAGGCATTCGAAACAAACATTTCTCCAGCGGAATACTTGAAGAAATATTTGAAGTGATTCCTGAAGCTCTATATTAACGAATCTTTGTAGACATTCTAGACACAATTTAAAAAATAATTCAACAAAAACCCCTTTGCAAATTTTTAGAGATAATAATTATATGTATGAGATGATGGATTTTGAGCAAAAAAATTTCTAGAACATCTCCATCAAATCCGATTTTTTCCAAGAATATCTTCAAGAATTAACTAATAGTTACTGTGAAGTTCTTAAAAGTGTCCTCAAGAGATTCCTTAAAAATCACAAGGTATCACAAGTTCAAGGATTCCTCCAAACAATTAATCACAAAACAGTTTTGAAAAACTGCCTAAGAAATGCCAGAAAAAACTTTTGAAAGAGTCCCTGAAGTAATGCTTACAAACTCCCGAAGAAAACCTATAAAACACCAGAAGGAAAATATCAAAAAATGTCTGAGAACTTTTCATATATTCCTTGGAAACTCTATATAATTTTATTAGTAAACTAGCTGAGCCCGGTGCGAGCGATGCAACGCCTGCAACTAAATAAATTAACAATGGTTGTTTTTTTGGAAAGAGTTTTTTTTTTGACTAAGAAGGGGTTCAAGCTTCTATAAGGGAACGTCCATTAATTACGTCACGCAAAAAATCACTTTTTATAAACCCCCCTCCCCCCCTTGTCACGTTTTTTGTATGGACCTTCAAATTTTTTTGTATGGATCGTCACGTTTTCTCAAAACCCCCCTCCCCCCCCCTTCTGCGTGACGTAATTAATGGACCTTCCCTAAGAACATCCTTCTCACCCGAGAAATACACTGTTTGTGTTTAAGTTATAGGGATAATTCTCATGTTTGGTTGAAATTTGTGTTTGGAATTTCCATAGAAACATTTCTTGCATTTAAAAAACCTCGCAAGCCAATTTTGATTCCATTTGCTTGATTTGTTCTCAAGTAATGCAGACATTTGTGTTTCATTTGTACAAGAGCTCTCTTCTCAACCATAAGCACCTTCTCCAGCCCCAAAAACCCCTCCATACACGTTTTCACGCCGACCGGTAAAACAGACAGATTTTAATTTATAAAAAAACCACATGCAAAATGTGGTTTCATTTGCTTGAATAGTTCTCAAGTTATGCATTAATTTGTGTTTCATTTGTATAATAGCCCTTTTCCCACCCCCCTCTCACTTCAACAGAGGAAGGGGTCCCCCCCCCCCGTCAAGGATAAGGAGGGGTCACAAATCAACATAGAAACATTTTTTGTCTTTAAAAACCACCACATGCTAAATTTCGTTCCGTTTGCTTGATTAGTTCCCGAGTTATGCAGAATATTGTGTTTGATTGGTATGGAAGCCCCTTCTTTTAGGAAGGGGAGGGTTCTCAAGCTACCATAGAAACCTTTCTGGCCTTCAAAAACTCACACATGCTAAATTTGGTTTCCTTTGCTTGATTAGTTCTCGAGTTATGTAGAAATTAGTGTTTTATTTGTATGGGAGCACCCCTTTCCAGAGAAGAGAGGGGTCTTTAACTACCATAAAAACCTTTCACGGCTCCGAAAATCCCTGCATACTAAATTTCACGCCGATCGATTCAGTAGTTTCCGAGTCTATTAGGTTCAGACAGATAGACAGACAGAAATCCATTTTTATAAATATAGATAGATTATCTCAAAAAAAATGGAGAATTCATTTGGGGGCACACACACAAACTGACTTTCAAATTATCATCTCCCACTGTAGTGTCAATATTAATTAACTTATTGCTCTATGGCACACAGAAAGTAATATTGGTAAGAATTTGAATTCTAAAATGTACACATTTTTTAAAAATTTGTGGTTTTTGAGTGGACAGGCAATTGCCAAAAATCTTAAAACCTTGGTCTATCTAATAAATCTGTAATCTTTACATAAAGATATCTGAATTAAAAAAATAATAAAAACTGTGTCAATTGAAATAAATCTGTGCATGTGGCAACCCTGCTTTCATCTCACATGTTCAGTTGATCACAGCATGCCGTCAAAACAGGAAGTACTGCGATCCGTGAACTGCAGTCATCAATTCGAGAACAAGCAAAAATCACGTAATCTTGAACTAAATAACATTCAAAGAGAAAAATCCTGAATACGTGAACTAGTTCACAGTCCGATATTCATTTTCGGAATCGCTTATTTATTGTGCATTGTACATTTTTCCAAGCGTACAAAGCCCGTGGGAAAAAGTACATAGTGAACCATTTTAGGCGTGAAAATGTTTTGAAAACCGTCATTTACCGTAATCTGGCAACCATGGCAGAATTCAGAAGGTAATGACCCTCCAACGAAGATTATAGAGAAGAAGACGCTCCAATCGCTGCACACTACAGGGTGCGTGTGTAGAATGCGAAAATTTAATTCAATAATGCGAACATTTGTTCTATTTCTTTCAAATCCAATTTTCAACTAATTCAAGAAATGTTGATATGATTGCATGAATTATTTATTATTATTTATAATAATAAATAATTCAAGCAATCGTATCAACATTCTCGAATGCAGTTATCTAAAGTCCATTTGAACAAATTTGTTCAATAAATCCACCATTTTTATTAAGAACATCCTCGAGCCGAAGCCGGAAGCCAGAGCATGTCTTTCGGACGTCGTACTCCGACACTGACTGCCATGTGCGTGTTATTGTTGATTTCAGGGTTTTCACACTAGGGTGTGATGTTTTGCAGGCTTGTGCTTCAACATATGCCCAAACGAATAATCCAACGGGTTAAGATCTGGACTGCTAGGGGGCCACAAATCCTTCGGCCAAAACTTCATGTTATCCTTCAACCATTGTTGGGTTCGAGCCCACTTTTCATCGGAGAACAGGATTATCATTTTTCCTTCTTCATCAAGGAAAGCAATCTCTTGGAACGAGTCACTCGTAGTTTCTTGACCCGGTCCGTAATCAAGAGGCGTTTCACTCTGGCTCTGGAAGATGCGTGCAGGTCTTTTTTGATGATTCTCCGCATGGATTTCTCCGAAACATTGGCTTCGGTGCGGTCCGCTTCCCGGCTTCGGCTGCTTAGGACCATCCTGCAGGGACTTTTTTATGCGGTAAACTGTTCCCAAATGGCACCCTACCACCTTGGCAAACTCTTTCGGCGTCTTCTGGGCGAGCAACAAACTGGTGATCACTTCTTTTGCGAACATTTTGACAAATTTGCGATAAAACAAATAGAATGTTTGGATGCAGCACTTGAAAGTAAACATAAAAAAATACACTTTCGACAGAAATTAGTCACTATCTAAACGAATTAACCCAATACTCAAGATTGAACATTTGCGCATTATTTTCTGCCGCACCCTGTTTGTTCAACAACAAGGATTTTGATTGGGAAACTAGGAGAGTTTTAAATTAACACTTTAAATTCTTAAATTTAAATAAAATAAAATTCTCCTTTTTACTCCTTAAATACTTTTTTTAAGTGAAAGTGAACTAGGATTTGTTGAGCCAGCGGGTAGCGACCAGCAAGTTCAATCGTTCGAAGTCGTACATCGGAAAAATGGAGGTAATTCTCGTAGTTTGGTTAGAGTGCATCCATTAAATTTACTATTAATTTCAATTCAATAAATTTGTATCAACCTCAAAAAAGACAATCATGCTCCTATTCATCCTGCCGAAAGATTTGTCAAGACCTAATTTTCCACCAGCTTCCTAAACCAACAACCAATCGCTGGTGAGATAAATCGCCCTCCTGATTAACCAAATGAGAAAACGACTCCGGCGACAAATCTGGCATCTTGTCGGCGATCGTCTTTGTTGAAGTAATGTCACTTCATTAGTGTCCCTTTCTCCCCATCTCCGGTCTGCTGCCGAGTCATCAATACAAATGAGCTTCCATCAATTTCGCCCTCAGTGTCCCGTTGGCAAATGAGACCGGTTACTTCCTTATTATGTCTTTAGAAAGATTTTTCATCCTCACTCCGGTCTCCGCCAAGAACTCAATATTCACTTCTGCCTCAACGGCGGGAATCGAAATGATTAATGAATTGCAATATAAGAACTGTGCTGCTTGGGAATATTTGCGTATCGCTCTTTCTCTCGCTCTCTATCTCTATCTCGATGTCCTGCCCGACATTATTTTGATTCACGATTGCAACGTCCGCTCGAAGCTATCCAATAAAACTGCTGCAGCTGCCCCCATTTCGGAAACTGCTGACGAACGTACTTCACGCAGTCCATGCATAGGAATATACGATTGGGAGTCCACTCATTATCTACTCTTCTCGGAGCCCGAGTTCCAAACGGCACTTGGCAGCAGCAGCAGCAGCAGCAGCACGAATCACGTTTGACGACGACGACGATGACGATGGTGTTAATTTAATCCTCGAACAATTTAATAGCGCACTTCCTTCCGCCCGCACTCCCGTCGATGCATGGTCGTCCTTCCGTGGCGCTACTGGCAGGATGCTGGGAAGCAGCTCGTAGGTTCCCAGAAAATTTCGCCGAAAAAGGGAAAGTGAAAATGATGTCCCAGCAAATTATAGCACACAAACACACTTCCAGAACCCGAACATTCAACACCCTGAGCGAGTCTAGGGCCGTGAAACGAAGAACTCGGCACCACAGTGCAGTAATTTCGATAAACAAACGAATCCGGAGAGCATCAATTCTTTGCTACTCTGCCACCTGCCGTCGGCCCCTCCGTGGTGAATAGACTCCATCCGACGGTAGTTTCGTTGTAAGCGGAACACGATTAGAGTAGCTGCTGTAGACAATGAGTGAGACGAGAACAGAGAGAACGCGTTGCACACCTCGACACCTTGGGAAGGAAGTGCGACTATTTTGAATGACGAGTCGCACGATTTTGACTTTATTACGTTCCGATCAAGGCTTTATGAAGGTCCTCTTCTTAGTTTGTTGGATTCATTTTCACAAATTACAAATTCAATGCTTCCGATGTCTGAACCATTTGGACAACAAAACATAGATGAATGGTCAGATTCAACCGTTTCGAAGTAAGGAGATAGGTGAGTGATTGACACACAGAACAGCAGCTCATTTGCATTTACTATGATAATAGACGCACTTTGGATTGAAAAAGAATATTAAATAGCGCACAATGGATACGTTGCGGTTGCGTTTGAGTTTGCGTTTTGTGATCCGTTTGATCCGTTTTGTACTAAAATGGAAAACGTACGCAAAACGGAAAACCAACACACAAGCAATCCGGTTGATGACAGTTCAAAAGCTATTTTATGTTGATTCCATCATCATTCGCTGTACGCTATTATCAGCAAATTAGTTTTTTTTTTTAAAATGGATATCAAGCGTTTGATCTCAGTATATGGTTTGTACAAGGCGCACGAGATATATAAAGGAGGTGTTTCTAAAAAAAATTCCGAGAGGAGATGGTGGGTACATCCACTCCTGGAAGACCGAGCTGGGTCAGGTTTCTTCGCAACGAATTTTAAGATGATGCTGCAGAACCCGGAGAAGTTTTTCCGGGCTACGCGTATGAGCCCAGAAGGATCGAAGTAGGTCGCGCTCCGGGACTGACGTGTTTGTGCTTCGCTGCTTGTTTTATCTGCAAATTTTCGAGAAAATTAGATAGGGCAGCATTCATTAATTATGTCACGCAAATCTGGCCGAAAATTAACCCCCCCCCCCTCCCCCCATGTCACAAATTGTCACAATTTTTGTAACCCCCCCAGGCAATTATGTCACGTTTTTGTTAACCCCCCCCTCCACTCAAAACTTTTTATTCAAATAGCCAATATTAGTCACAAAAAATCATTTTTATTTCATACAGAAACAAATTCAACTTTCCTCATATTATATCAAATTGCATTCTCAAATAATACCATTCAAAAATAGATTCAATCCTCAGTCCAAGGGTTTTGCAGATGTTGGTCAGCATTGATAACCGGGAAGATATCTGCGTCCGCTGAAGCACTCGTAATGGTTTCTGCCACATCAGTCAGATCAAGTTCTTCGTCATCTATCCATTCGCAATCGAAGTTGTCTTTGTTGGTTACAACCATACATTCCTGTTTACGTTTTGCCACAACTTTATACGGACGCAATTTTCTCTGAAATTGAACGGATGTATGCTAGTGCATCTTTATGTGCTCGCGAAGCATGACTAAAGATGCAAAGTATAGGCCTACAGCTGGAACACACTCGTTCGTTCAATGAGTTTTTAATTGAAGGACAGTAAAGATCATGCGGAATCGTTCCATATCCGGACATCGATTTAGGTAGAATCTGTTGAGCTTGTAATGAGTTCAATACGAACATTGATGGGAAATGCTGTGGTTCGTCCTTCGATGACCCAATCAATCCTCGAGATGTTTGCGTCAGAGAGATTGGTGGGAGGCAAAAATCCATTGCAGATAACGTGATCGATGCTACTTCGCAGTGGTGAGCAGCATTTCCTGTAAAAATATAAATTTATGCACATATAACAATTATTTGACCATCAAATGCATCTCAAAATTTTACCTATCTGTGCATTTCCGTATCTGGAGTAAATATTGGCTGGTTCGCACATGAGTTCCAAACCAGTGTTGGTCATAGTCACGAATTGACTTCGGATCTATTTCAGAAGCATCAGGATCGATATATTCAGCCAACGTCGGATGACCGTCGATGATTCCAGACTTCTACAAAACTTCACCAGCAGTACTGGAAATTTTGCTTCTCCAAAGCTGAATCAGTTGTACGCAATTGGGAATCCAGATGACTACCAAACTGGTCGTGTGGTATTATCAATCCAGAAAGCTCCTTACTCAAGGGTGACATACGTCGCTCCACTCTATTGAAAGCACTCCTTCCCGGAGCGGTCGTTGCAATGAACAGTGTGTCAAGGTTGTACTCTTTAAAATGGTGTATTGCTATCTGTATTACCTTGCGATATCTCGGATTTTCATCAGGTCCACCGTCGACAGTAAAGATTAGGACTGGTTTGACCAATCCATCAAACTTAAAAATACCATCAAACGATTCAAGAGTTAGAAGCCGCTTGACGTCTAACGCATGAGAAAACGCCGTTGACGAAGCGTGTTTGCCTGACCGAATTGCAATGTAAGTGGGGCCCGAAAAACCAACAGCCTCCGGTTTGCCAAGACCATTCGGTTTGATTTCGATTCCAGCGTACACGGACGGAATTAGTTTATGCTTATTTGCAACTATCCAATCGTGGACAGGAAGCGTGATTTTGTACTCCACATGCATAAGCATGGGAGACTGCTTATTGGCAGCCGTTAGGCCTATCGCCACTCTCGCCTTATCATCCTGACTGATAAATCCTACTTCATTGGGCTTTAGCACAGATGCCAGTTCTTCCAATGATCTTATGGTCGCTGTACAGAATCGGCCATCGGGATGATCGTTGTGTTTTGCATTACTTGCGCGCATCAACTTCACTGGTACAGTATTTACGTGACATTTACCTTGATGGGAATTAGCTCGTTTTGGGATTGCAACCGCAGATATGTTGCTGTTCTTTGATATTGAATCCCTTGCCTTGTATTGCAGAAGTCAACTCATCTAAAGTTTTAACGCTTCTGACGCTCTCATCACTGCGCTTTTCGTGGGCCGCAGATCCACTGAAGTGCGATATCGCATATTGCCTTGAGCAGCTCCGGTTGCTGCTCTTCAACACGAGGGCGGCCAGGAGAATTTCGGAATGAAAGATAATTTCCTGAAATTTGATATTTATATCTACTGTGCAAACAAACTAGTTAATATATCATATTACCAGCCTCTGGGATGTCCCGAATTAACAGTTGTTTAGCTCTGCTTCATTTTCTCACGATGCTTCTGCCGCCGCTCTTGCTCGTCTTCCTTGATTTTGAGATTCTTTTCAAGTTTGATCTTTTTAATTTTTAGCCCTTCGAGTCTCGACTGATCATCATCCGTCAATAGTCCAGCAGACTTCTTGTCAATCAGAAGCACAACCTCAGAGTTCAGATTATTTTAGCTCAGCATTAAGTTGTTCCTGTACTGGTGCAGGGCGTTTATTTGATGATGACGGCTCGAACCATATACTCAATTTCCTTGATGGGTTGCGCGGGTTTCACTGTCGGCGCTGATTCCTTAGAGCACTCATAGACTTTCCCATAGTTGAAGAAGTTTACCTTTTTCTTTAGCTGCAAGGCATGAAGCTCTTTTATTTTGTTATTGACTTGCTCTTCAGAGTGCGGTGTTGTCATTGCCCTTCCGTTCATTCCAGAAATTAAGTAGCATCCAATTGGCACTCCTTTTCTTCTTATCCGGGTAAGCCTTTACATACGCATTGTAAAAGCGTATTAAAAAGTTCTCCACGATTCATTTTCCAAAATACACTAACTGCGCGAACCAATTTTTCACCAATAAACACTGGACTTTATTCACTGACGCACACTGAATGAGCTGCAGCTGTCATTCATGAACGGTGGAATAGTATTCACTCTAACTTGAAATTACCCATTAATGAGTCGAAAAGTATGCATTTTGAAGAAAAGTGGCTTAACTCATTATTAAGAGTATACTTTCCTCATTTCTGATGTATTGCACTCATTTATGAGTATCAATTAATCATTAATGGGTAACGAATACTCAACTTAATGAGGAAAATATACTCCTAATAATGAGCTAAGCCACTTTTCTTCAAAATGCAGTGCTTTTCGACTCATTAATGAGTACACTCAAGTTAGCGTGTTAGGGTATGGTAGGTAGTCCGAGCCAAACACCGGATCACGTAGATATTGCCAGAGTAGCTTGCTAGCTCTCTTGCGACAGAACTCAAACGTGTCCTAACACGGTAGGAAAGGAAATAGGTGTCGCTCAAACCAGCAACTGTCGGGTAAAAACAGAGTACTCTGTCTTGGCTCATGGGTGGAAAATTCAACTCTTCTTACCCTGAAAAGGACCGAGGTTGGGTTTCAAGGCCGTTGACAGCAAACACTCTAGTCGTAGGGTGGACTGTATTCAACACTGCATAACACTGGGCTGTTGCACCGGATAATGGATCCAGAAGATATTGATAGAAAAACTACTGCTTCTATTCACTTATCCTTTATTGGCACTTTCCTTTTGATCTAACACCTAGAATTGATATAATGATCTGAATGACTGCGCCACTGCGGTACTGCGTGTTTTATATTGTGCCGCTACTGCTAGAAGTTCCAGAACCATGGGAAAGTTCCAGAACAATGGAAAGTTCCAGAACATGGAAGTTCCGGAACGATGGAAAGGTCCAGAACATGGAAAGTTCCAGAACGATGGAAAGTTCCAAAACAATGGAAAGTTCCAGAACATGGAAAGTTCCAGAACGATGGAAAGTTGCAGAACAGGGCGTGCATAGGTTTATGCGAGCGGTGTGTGAGTGCTGCATGATTCACTGCATGTTGCTAGTTCGTTTACGAAGGGCGTGAACAGTAGGGATAGTAGTAGTAGGCGATATTGCATAAGAATATCATTTTGTTTTGTTTTTTCAAACATGTGATGTCACGATCCAGCTTACGCCCCCTCTCCTCGTTTGTCACAAATCGTCACGGTTTTCTGAAACCCCCTCCCCTAAAAGCGTGACATAATTAATGAATGCTGCCTAGGGTAAGGGGATGTAATGTTAGCCTAGCTCCTTCATTCGGCCTATGTACCATATGTGTCATTAATTTAGCAATAATCAACAAAATTATGTTGTTATTAGGATGACCGATGTAATCCGAAGCAATTGAGACAATATTAATCAACATAAAATTGTTCACTTACGCGTAATTTTCGATTTCTTGAACTTTTGGGGCATCTTGATTTCACTGGTTAAGCTGAACCGATGATCTACACGATCTTCAAGTGATCTAAATTTAGCTTAATTGAACCGATAAAGCAAGTAATGCTGTTTGGATGTGCAGAAAATAGTTACACGTTACAAACTAACTTTTCACATAGCTAAAATAACAATGATTTTACAAGAAAATCGTAGACCCAATGTTGGGGACATATTTTTTTGGATGTTCCCAATTATGGTCTGTTGTATCAATAACGTAGTAAAAAAGTTGTTGTTGGTAAAATTTCAATTGGAATTGTATGAATTTGAGGTTGTTTATATTCAAGTGACTCATTTAAACACAAATCAAAAAGACAAAATCATTGTATAGTGAATTATAATGTTTTCATTATTGAATGGCTGATAAATCATATACGAACATCGCTTAAGTGTTTCGAGGCAGTTTTACTTTGGTTTGTTTTGTGAAATATTGTATCAAGTAAATCGAGTACAGCTAACAATGCTTTAATTCATAAAATTATGACAAAAAACCTAACAAAGACTGCCTTTAGTAGTAAATCCATCGGATGGGACGAGCTTGCATCCACAAATAGACCCAATTTGGTGCCTATAGACCGACATTAAATCATATCCTCGAATGTTTCTGATTTACAAAAAGAGTTGTGTAGCTTTTCGTGATACATAACTATCAAATGCCTTACGTTAAACTTATCTTTGCAAGTGTGTAACTAGCTGAATAGCGCTTACAGCTTAGAAACTATATAAATTATAATGAAAAATGTGATCGATGGTTGCATAATAGGCTGAGTCAAGGGACACATACCCTATTTAGTGGAAATTATTGTGTAGTGTTGATAATGATTCGGTCACTAAAGAGTTGATTGCGGTCCAACACGAGGCTTTCGACTGGTGTAAAAACAAAGTGTCCCCGGTGCAGACGGAACCCCGAACATACAGCCTTGCGGCGACAGGAGGAGCTCGAGTTCACCCGCGTCACTGGGAGATGTTTGGTTAATGGTCGTGGAGCCTTCATGGTCGACCATCTCCTTAAGAACAGAATGTTATCTGGAGGGTACGCGGACCTGCTTTGGTTGCTCGATGTTACAACCACAGCAATGGAATGTTCTGGAAACTCGGTTGAGCTCTTTCCATTTTCTCCTTTTGTGTCCCATTCCAATATTTTTTGTTTCCGATATGTATGTATATGTATGTGTATGCACACTCAGTGGCATGGGAGAGGCCGAGCGGGGTTTTGTTGGCGGAAGACTCCATGTTCAGCCTCCTGTAACTTTGTCAATTGTCAGTGTTTTTGGATGGATGTTTGACAAACATTATGCAAAATGTGTGAACCTGGTGTGATCAGGGTTTCACATGTTGGATAGGGCTTATAGATTTGGGGTTGTCATGGCATGTGTGAGGGGAGTCATTTTTGGACGTGAAGATTTCAAGGGTCCGTGTTTCTGTGAGGGGTTTGGGTGGCATTTTGGAGGTTTCTTCGGGGTTTGTAGGGGTACAGAGGATTGTGTGAGCGGGATTTGAACTGTGTCCATAGGGTGGTTTGGACTGCAGCTGCGTCGGGGTTGACGTACCAACGTCAGGTTTTGATCGCATAGGGTCTATACATTAGTTATTAAATTGTCAGATTTTCATTTGGAAGTATTGATGGTTGACGGGGAGACAGGGGTTGAACGACGTGGTTTTTGGGGGCAGGGTTTTGCTCGGCTTTTTTTGCTACCAAGTGTATGTGTATGTTTATGTATGTATACATGTGTATGTATGTGTGAATGTTCATTTAATTTTAAAGCTGAATATATATATATATATATATATATATATATATATATATATATATATATATATATAAATATATATATATATATATATATATATATATATATATATATATATATATATATATATATGTGTATATATGTGTGTATATATGTGTATATATGTATATATGAGTATTTGTGTAATATGTATATATATATATATATATATATATATATATATATATATATATATATATATATATATATATATATATATATATGTGTATGTGTATATATATGTGTATATATGTATGTATATGTGTATATATGTATATATATATATATATATATATATATATATATATATATATATATAAATATGATCACATCACTTATCAAGGTGAATCCTGATCCATCGAGCCCTAGCCTACTAACATAGAAAAACCTCCTTCCTGTGACCTTTGTGGGGATGCAGAGGTAAACACGGTCCCTAATCAGCAAAGGTCACACTAACTTTCCTTCCCTATTCCCAACTGATTGCAAGGACGTGGCCGGCGCCGTTATTGATTATTAAATAAATTGAGTCACTGAAACGTGTACAGTGAGAATGGTCGGTTACTCCCAGCCCCATTCTGTTGATTCATTGTGCAATTTCACTGATTCTGATCAATCGCGGAGTAGCAACCATCGATACGTGCAGTCAGTCAAGCTAAGCTAAGCTACGCGTATGAGCCCAGAAGCTTTTAAAGCTCTTCTTGCTATGGTAGAACATAGACTGGAGAAACATTCGTTAAGAACTCCCCTCAGTCCCGCGTTTCGGCTTTTCCATACATTGGTGTAAGTGTTTTTCAATTCGCTCGCACGTATGTGTGTGTATGTGGGAGGGGGGGGGGGGTTTGTTTCTTTGTTTTATTCGTCATTTTATATTTATTTCAGATATCTCGCTCATGGACCCGATATTCCTTTTCTGGCGTTAAGCTTCAAAGTTGGAGAGACTACTTCAAGAGTCATCATTCGAAAAGTATGTGAGGTTCTATGGAGTGAGCTGAAGGAAAAATTCTTGCCGGAGCTTACAAAAGAAGATTGGTCCAGAAACGCTGCCCAGTTCTACCAGCTTTGGAATTTGCCCAATTGTTGTGGTGCTGTTGACGGGAAGCATATCAACATTGAAGCTCTGCCGAACTCTGGTTTTTTGTTTTTTAATTATAAAGGGACCCACAGCATCAACTTGATGGCAGTTTGTGAGGCGAGTTATAAATTTGTTGCGGTAGATGTTGGAGCTTATGGAGGAAACAGTGACGGAGGAGTCTTTGCTTGTTCAGAGTTTGGCAAACGATTGTTTGACGGATCTCTGAACTTACCACCTGCCGCACGATTACCAAATTCTTCAGTTGAGATGCCGCACTACATTGTAGGAGATGCTGCTTTCACTCTTAAACCAAACTTAATGCGGCCTTTCCCCGGTAAGCTTCTCCCACCGATCCGGGAAAATTTCAATATGCGGCTTTCACGTGCTCGGCGAACAATCGAAAATGCTTTTGGCATTTTGGTTGCTCGCTGGCGAATTTTGAAAACCACTTTGATAATGCTACCAGACCACGCAGAAAAGATAGTTTTGGCATCAATTATCTTACATAACTATCTCAAAACTCTCAATAATGATGCCTAGTGCCCTCAAGGTTTTGCGGACACCTTCAATACTGAAGGTGAAATCACTTCGCAGGGAGATTGGAGAAGAGAGAGTCAACCTCTTGGAAGGCAGTCTAGGTTATATAGAGGGAATAACAGTTCCCAGCAAGCTTTCGAAATAAAAAACCTTTTAAGTGAGTATGTCTTTACTCATCGCATACATCAGTAGGTTTAGGAGGATGAGTGTATACTTTAATAGTGTATAATGAGTGTATACTATACCAAACAAAGGGATGCGCTGGCGAGTTACAACTTCTATAGGACGAGGTGAAAATCAGCCCACCCCCCCCTCCAATGGTCAAAAGCTGGGTTTTTAAGAAGGGTAAACATAAAAGATTCATTATTATTTACATTATTGCGTTTTTTGTATTTGGTTTTGTATTTTAACAGTTGGAAAAATAAGAGATCTGAATTTAATCATTTGGATACATTTCTTGATTCTGCGCGATGCTGCTGTATTGCAACATATATAATGTTTAAGATTTGCACCTCCACGCTCTCTGCCAATTCTATTGGCAAAGAAGATAACTTTTCAGCAACCAATTGCCCGAAAGCCGAGTTTCTTCCATCGGTATCCTATTGGGCAGGGAGGGGGTGGGGGTTGTGGGATCACGACGACTGTACAATGTTTGCCTTTGTTGAAAACTAAATGGACAAGCAAATGAGTTATAATACTGGCAAATTCTAGTTTCTACCACCTTTAATGAACATGATTGTACTTACCATGTGCTGTGTATCATTCAATTTATCCATAATAACTCCTACTACGTGATTCCTGAATACCTGTGAAATACATAGGAATTTTTGTATATAAACGTATGATTTTGCAATAACACTCCACTCCAGTTTCAAGACAAAACCAAAAACTTGATCCTTGCAGTGTTGGTTTAATTGGTAGACCGATTGTCCCCTGTGGATGATACCTTTTCAGGAAAACGCGGTATACAATGTCTTTTATCAGAAAAATTACACTACACTTCATGCATTGTGCCGTTTTGTACCTGCGGCGAAGAGCTCAAAAGAAAATTCCAATTCGAACAAAAATCAAAATCTCCATTTCGTGATGTTTTCTGCGAAGTGAGTTTGTTCACCGTTTCCCCCGATAAGGTTAACCATCCGGGAGGACAATATGCGAATATTTATGAACTTACCTTGAAAAATCACACGGTAAACCTTTAATTTTCACCTACAAATGCCGTTCAATCACACGGTTTTACTTTTTTTCAGCTAATCAATTTGAATGTTTTCGCTGTTTTCCGTAAAGTCAGCCGCAATTTTTGCTACCTGTCAAAACTAGCGGATAGGTTTGCGGACGAGTTTGCGTTTAGTACAGTTTAGTACTTAACCGCAAACTCAATCCGGTTGCTATGTGCGTTGTCCCATATATATCCATGCATTGAAAACAGCTGTCAAAAATCCGGAATGTTTTCCGGATCCATTGTGCGCTGGCCTTTAGTGTACGGCGGGCTGTAAAATTTAATGATGTAAGCTGAAAACGAGTGGAAGGGCATTTGAACGGTAGTATGCAATCGAGCACGCATTCTTTTACTAACCTATCCCAGATGGAGGGTAGGCCGTTTTCAACTTGCATATTTCAATTTCACAGCCTGCCGTACTCTAACGGAACTTTCAATACATTCTCTTCATCTCTTCGTTCTAGCAATAAATTACTGTCCACTCCTAGGGCCTCTCGTATTGATGGGAAATCATCTGCTTCTGATAAATTTGATCATAGATCGTTACTCTGCTCATTGGGAGAATACAAAAAAACAACAATCAAAGTGTAAAGAGAAGATTCAAACGTAAATTTTTCAAAACCCTCCGCACCCCCATCTCGAGGGGGCTGCAACTCCCACGATGAGCGTTAGATAAAGCTTCCCTGGCATGACAATTTCCACGATGATGACGATTTTCTTTCTGCTGAAAGCATTTTATGCTATTAACATGATCAATCGCGATGAGAGCACGATGACGATGCAATCAGAATAAAAATTATCGCTGACAGAATGGAACTGCTCGCAAAATGGAAATGAACTGCCCGACAACCAGAACTGCCAGAAATAAAATGACATTTCTCGCTTCCAAATATAGAGTTCTCTGCCGCCGTTAGTATTAGTAAGCAGTTTCACTAATACAATCGTTTTGCTGGTTGAAAATAAAAAACAAACCGTTGTCAACGTGAACATTTTGACAGTTGATCTAGTGTTGAAAACAATAACAAATCGATCCTAGGTGTAAAGCACGCTAGTGTTTGTGATCGGCGAGCCTAATTAAAGCTGAAATTTTCCACATGTGAGCTTAACTATCCATACTTCTTTTTTCGTTGCCTTTTCTGCGTTAGGCCACCATGCGAGTCAAAGTCAGTTCCGTGTCCGTGTGGAAGAAAATTGACGGTTTTCTCAAGAGCACCATACCAACCCACCTTGAAAACATCGAGAGAATAGGCTTCATAAACCAGCCCCTGGAAGACCTCACCGAAGAACAAATCAGTAGAATGGAGGCTGGTATATGTAGATTTCCAAAGCTGTGAACCTCCCTGCAGGAAACCTTGTATTACGGAAGTATAGAGAAACCAGAAGATTTTAATTTTATAAGTGGAGAGTGAGTCTTGCTGATGACAATGCCGGGGGCTGTGAAAGCAAAAGGCTGGCCTTTCTTTGCTAGAAATAGATCCCAGAGATAAGTTGCACGAATACGAGATGCCACGGATGAACTTGCCCTAATAACTAGGATCAGTGACTACTTCGACTAAACAGAAATCAGACTACCCATCATGCTTTATTTAATACGAGACCATTATCAGAGTGAAAACAACCTGTCAGACTTTAATACATGAGACAGAAAACATATAGAAGCATAGACATAAAACAATATCCATGTAGAAGCAGTTGATACTAGTGCAATTCATTCGTAGGCACTCTTTAGGGACGCAACCAGCAGAACAATCTTGGAGTTTACCTATTTCTAAACAAATGTGGCTAAAACAGAAAGTTTTTGGAATCGTAACTCTTACTTTATTACGCATTTATAGTTCGTATTGTTGTCACATAAAATGCTACAGAAACAATGGTACTGAATAATACAACAATCTACGACAACAGTTACACGAGATACGCAGATTCAAACTTGACAAACTAGACTCATTCGATAGTCAAGCGAAGATCGTGATGGTTTTTTTTAGCACCGAAACAAACGTACTACTGTTTTGTTTCGGAAAACTTGCTTGCTTGGATTCACTTGCTCGAAATAATCAAAACAAATTTCGACGCTGTTGCTAGAAAAGAAAAGGGCAGCTCGAATGTGAATGTCATAGTTGCCAGACATCCATAACTTTGCTCACGATTCGAGTAAGAATCGGTGCCGGTGAGACGTGATTACGCGATTAATTTCGCGATGCATAATATTGTTGCGATTAATGGCGATAGTGGAAGCGATGTTTTTTTGTGTGAATTTGATAAGGATTTGCAGTGATCCAAAATGAAATCGCAAAGTGGCATACCCCTCGATGCATCTTCATGTATGGTAAATGTTATTCCTTGTGTTGGTGGCCCTAGTTGGCATGAAATTGCTAAGGGTTTCATGAATTCAACGTCTGAATCTTACTTCTTCTATTTGTTTACAAAATCGTGTGTTTAAAAAAACACTCGAGAAATAATGAGAACGAAACAGCGAATATTATGGAGTTAATTCTAGTGCAATTCTTGTGAAAATTTGTCAAGTGCTGAGTTGCTCAATTTGCTGTCGATAAAATATTTCCATCACATACAACATAAAATTGAGTAGATCCACTTTTCACTTTTTAGAATGATCACAACAGCTACGACGGCTTTTGTTAACTCGGTTTGTGCTTGTTGTTATTATTGTTGCGATGGTAAAACTAATATCACACTGTTTGACAATACCCCAAATATTAGTTTAGTTAAGTTTGGCCAAATAATGCTGTTGGCAATGTTGTTTGTCCACACCATCACACTTTGATTATTTTTAGTAAATATTTGACTCAAAATTGTTTGGCCAAACATGCAAATCGATTGTTTGACCAACGTTCATCAAATATATTTGATGACGTATTACACTGTTTGCCAATGATTGCATATACATGGAGAAAATTGTATAATTCAATAAATAATATTTCATCTAAAATCAACTATATTTTTGGATTGATTTTGTCATAACCCATGTGCATGATTGTAACAATCATATATTTCAAGTTAAGGGGGGATATACAGTAAGAACGAGAAAAAAAACTCATTTTTGAAAATAGATTTTCAAGGAGAAGTTTTAACTCAAATCAATCGAAACTTTTTTACAATTATAAGTGTATCCATGTAGTATACAAAAATAGCGTTGCAAAAGTCGTTGCCCTTAATTTAACTAATATTTGCATGAATCAACTACAGAATATGGTTGATTCAATTTTACAATGATTACTTCGAAAATAAAAAAATTGTTAATTTTTTGACAGTTGGCTAACAGTGCCAGATAATTCAACCGTAGTTAGCTTGAATATGCTTGGGGTCGTTTCATTTATTTTTTGTGTGAATAAGATGATTGGTTCCGATATTGTATGAATGAGAATGTAATTAAATTCATCACATAATTTGAGATCGGTTAAAGACTGGTTTTGTTAATATTTTTCTTGTTCCAATAATAGTGCACTTAATAGTACACAAACTTACACATTAGTTAATAGGCGTTGAATCTAATTTTAAGACTTTCCTCGAAATATTTTTCTTCTTCAGGTAGTTGTTTTGATTGTTTTTTATAGTTGCTTCAAGTCTATATACAGGTTGAAATTATAAAATTTATGTTTTGATTTAACCGTATGACAGATGTCTAAAATTATCGCTCATTAACTATAAACCATGGTTGATTCAATTCAAAAATTACTTTGAGCTAAACATATTTTGTGGTTGAGACAAAATTGTGTTAATTATAGGTATCAACTAAAGGGCGATACGGTCAAAATTTGGTCAATATCAACTTGACGTATTTCTTTCAATTTTGCATTTAAAAAACCTGAACGCCCCTCATTTTGAAGGTGTGTGTGTGTGTAGAATGTTGCTCCTATTTTGATTTTGGAATTCACTCTTCAGTTGTCAAAATGCCGTCCAAGCAAGAAGAGCAGCGTATTAAAATTTTGCTCGCGCATCGCGAAAATCCGCGCAACTCGCACGCAAAGTTGGCAAAATCGCTAAAAGTTGCCAAATCAACCGTTACAAATGTAATTAAAGTGTTTGGGGAACGTTTGTCGACAGCCAGGAAGTCTGGATCGGGGGGAAATCGAAAACCGGAAGCCGCTGAGACTACAAAGAGAGTTGCCGGTAGTTTCAAGCGAAACCCTAACCTATCTCTCCGAGATGCCGCAAATAAGCTGGGTGTATCGTCTACAACCGTGCATCGAGCCAAAAAACGAGCCGGACTATCGACTTACAAGAAGGTAGTGACTCCAAATCGCGATGATAAACAAAATACGACGGCCAAAGCGCGATCCCGGAGGCTGTACACGACGATGCTGACGAAGTTTGACTGCGTGGTAATGGACGACGAAACCTACGTCAAAGCCGACTACAAGCAGCTTCCGGGACAGGAGTTTTATACGGCAAAAGGAAGGGGAAAGGTAGCAGATATTTTCAAGCACACGAAACTGTCAAAGTTCGCAAAGAAATATCTGGTTTGGCAAGCCATCTGTATCTGTGGCTTGAAAAGCAGCATTTTCATAGCTTCCGGGACTGTCAACCAAGAAATTTACATGAAAAAGTGTTTGAATAAACGTCTGCTGCCTTTCCTGAAGAAACACGAAAGAGTGTTTGAATAAACGTCTGCTGCCTTTCCTGAAGAAACACGGTTGTTCCGTACTGTTTTGGCCGGATTTGGCATCTTGCCATTACGGTAAAATGGCCATGGAGTGGTACGCCGCCAACAACGTGCAGGTGGTTCCCAAGGACAAGAACCCTCCCAACACACCAGAGCTCCGCCCAATTGAGAAATACTGGGCTATTGTCAAGCGGAACCTAAAGAAGACCAAAAAAACTGCTAAGGACGAGTAGCAGTTCAAGGCAAACTGGCTTTCTGCGGCGAAGAAGGTGGACAAGGTGGCTGTACAAAATCTGATGGCAGGGGTCAAGCGTAAGGCCCGGCAATTCGGATTTGGAAAAGCGGAAGCCTAACTGAATATTTTTCCTGAATTTTATACTAATTGAACTTGAAAAAGAAATTTAATTTGATTTTTTAAATAAACGATTTCACCGATTTACACGCGTTTTCCCTTGACCAAATTTTGACCGTATCACCCTTTATCAAGATTGTTATTTCAATCCCCCGTCATTTCATTCCGTGTATATATTTGGTTGTTTGTTTATCGCGCTGCTTTTATCTGAACAGTGTTTTAATTAAGTTGGAATTTTTTTGTAAGACTTGAACATGTAAAACTTAAACATGGAAACTTTAAAGCTTAATTGAATTACAGTGAAGTTAAGAACTGCTATGAGATCCGGAGAACTGAGAAAGATCAATTCCATAGAACTTCAGTGACGTCTCGAGAACTTTAGTGAAGTTCCAATGCAGCAAGGAAGTCCCATATATGTCAGATAGCCCTCTATTGTTTCGAAGAATCCAGGAACTTCAGAGAAGTCCTCGAAACTACAGATAAGTCCTCAAAACTTCGGAGATCGATTCACTGAACTTCATAGAAGTCTTCGGAACTTAAGAGAGCTCTCAAGATCATTGAGATGCTGCAGGTTTTTGAAATAATTTCTAAACAACACAACGTAACATAACTGGTAACATGAAAAATATCAGAGATTTGAATGGATGATACACACAAGGTTTAGAAATAATTCCTGACCATTGTAAAGTCATGAGAAAGTATTCAATAAAATTTTCCAAGATCTTTCATACTCTTAAGCTCTATGAAATAGTTGCTGAGCAATTTAAATCATGAAACAATATCTGACAGGAGTGATTTGAATTGATGGTTCAAGATCATCTTGGATTTATGACATCCTCACTGAGACTTAACGCCCGCCCTCAAATTGGTGTTCTTGATACAATTTCTCAGTTATCAATTGAGCGTTTTCAATGCCATGTAAATTTATAACAGCGTTAGTTTCTGCTCGAGTTCTTGCTCCTTGGCCGAACTTCGTCTGCTTCAGTTTCGGTAGACTTATTATATTTGTGCTGAGGGTAGATTTCGTAACAATAACGGAAACATTCATCTAAAATAAGCGAAATGGTCTAGGAATGGTTTGTGATTATGTTTCATCATTCGTGAACAGTATCACGACAACATGAACGGATTATTTACAGATCTGATTTTTTTTCTGTGTATGCATTTGCGCATGTTTGCCACTCAAGAATTTCCAGAGTGTCAAATAATTTATTTGCTAGACTTGAGCAAACATATTTGACAAAGGGTATCAGACTATTTGACCAATTCACAAATAATTGGAACGACAAACACAAACCAAACATTTTCCATAGCATTATTTGGTCAAATATATTTGTCGATCACTCGTTCGTCGAAAATATTTGTCACAAATCAAGTATTTGGCGTTTCGTAAAACGGTGTAATGTCAGCATAAGAGACACCAGTTTTGTTTGATTTCTTTTGTTGTTATTTTACATTTTTAGTTTTCGTATGATCACAATCCGGCCATCGGCTTTGTTTTTGATGGTAAGCAAGCTGTCAGCAATCTATATTTTCTCTCATCAGTATCTACAAAACAGCAAAGATGAGATTCACGTAACGTTTGTATTTCTGCTGAAAAATAGAAGTTGTCTGAGGCAAAACACTAATAAGTACATGAAATAAACTACAAAATAAATGGAGACAATACACGGAGGAATCAAAGTACTCAGAAATTGGTGCTTTTTCACCCACCTTGTAAATAAATGGACTAACCAACACGGTGGGTGAGCGCGTTATTACCATGAGTGGGAACAACGCCTGTACGTCAAAATGGATGTCTACTTCTCATTCATCTTCTCAAGGCCAGAATTATTTTTTATGGATTAAAAGTAAAGATGGGCACTCAAAGTCGATTAAATACTATTTTCAAAAATAATTCAGAAAAATTTCTAATTTTATAAAAATGTTTAAAATTTGTAAAATCACTTTTCTTCTAGCTTTCGAAAGTATTCTGGGTTAAGTTTATCCCTTAGCACATCCATGCTTGAAATTTTAATCCTGAACTAAGAGCTGAAAAAAAAATTAAACACCAAAGCTGCAGCAGTAAGGTCTGTACTCGAAAAAAATGCACCATTTGTATCCGTGTGTAACTTTTTCGTCCGTGGGTAATTTTTTTTGAAAATCTGGGTAAAACTAGTTTGCAGTGAATTGTTTACTTGTGCAAAATTCGTAATAATCGGTTCAGTGGATATTGAGATGTCATCAAAACAAGAAGAAAATCGCCGGAGAATTTTGAGCGCCGTCATGGAAAATCCCTCTGCGACCATGAGATGGATCGGAAGACAACTGGGAATCACCCATCTAACTGTGTCTCGGGTGGTAAAATCATTAACGGAGTCCCAGACGACCGAGCGGCGGGTTGGAAGTGGAAGAAAATCGAAGACAGCTGACCCTGTGAAGGCCCACCGGAAGGTGTTGGATTATTTCAAGTGTAATCCAAACCTTTCGATTCGTGACGTGGCTCTGAAGCCAAGATATTCCGCCTGGTTTGTTCAACAAACCATGAAACGAGCTGGGTTTCGTGTATTCAAGGTCCACAAGGCACCGAACCGGCGTGATCAACAAAACACGGCGACCAAATCCCGCGCAAGGAAGCTATATCGAGAGTGGTTAGCGAAACCAATGTGTGTGGTTATGGATGACGACATCAAGGCAGACGCAAAGCAGATACCGGGGCTGGAGTTCTACGTTGCCAAATCACGGTTTGATGTTCCGGTAGACATAAGGAAGAGGAAAGTGGACAAATTCGCCAGAAAAATACTTGCTCTGGCAGGCCATATGCCAATGTGGTAAACTGAGTAAACCGTACATCACAACTGGTACCATCGACAGCGAAATTTGCCGTACCGAGTGTCTCCAGAAGCGTCTGTTGCCCTTCCTGCGGTCCCACGGAGGCGAGACATTATTTTGGCCAGACCTGGCATCATGCCATTACGCGCGATCGACGTTGGATTGGTACAGAGACAATAACGTTGTTTTTGTACCAAAAACCGTTGGGAGAAATTCACCAGAGATTCGTCTGGCGGAAAAATGTTGAGCCACAATGAAGGCCAAAGTTCTAAAATCGTCCACGTTTAAGAACGAGCTGAAGTTGAAGAAAAAATGGATGGAAGTGACCAAAAAGGTCGGGTCCACCATTGCACAAAATGTAATGAGGGGTCTTCAGGGAAAGGTTCGGACTTTCAGCAATGGAAAAGTAATTGAAAAGAATAATTAGGCCAATACATAATCTATATGTATTAGTTCATTCCCTGAAAGTTTCAAGAAAATCTGAATTAAAACTAATTTTTGGCGAACACTTTTGCCTGGTGCATTTTTTCGAGTACAGGCCTTATAGCACAGGATGCCTGCAAATACAATTACAAAATTAGACTCGAAGAGAAGACGTTTAAGAATATTCAGTGAATGTTCTGTTCAGTCAACCGAGTTTTCTCGGCTTTCGTTCACCCGCGCTGACAAAACTATCCATGCAGCATCAATCATAGTAACCCATGAGTCAGCAGACAACATTTGACAGCTCTATCAGTCGAACGCTAACCGTGATGGCAAAAAAAGTGAAGCAACTCCGTTCTGAAGTTTGCGCATTCAAAGAACGGCACCCCATCGCGTCGAAAACAGACATCGGGTGGCATTTTGTGGACGCCGGATACGCCCGTTCCGGCATCTACAACATCTTGGCACTATTAGACAACAATCAGAGCATCGAAAGAATGCACGATTCCGGACGGCCGACGGCCCTGAGCGACGGGAATCTCCAAAGGATGTTGAAGAGGAAGACCGAGGGAAAAGTGGCTACATCGCTGCGTGCGCTTGGCCGGGAGGTCGGTTCAACCGGCCAAACAGTGAAATAGTACCTGGCGAACATGAACACATGTACATGTCAGGAAGCGAAAGTCGCGTCCACTGGTTTCGGAGCTGCAGTCAATGACGCAGCGGCAGCGGCTGAATAAGATGGTCAACTCGATTTTCCCGGCGAATCGCGACGTGGCGGTGGTGATGGACGACGAGACCTCTCTCACCCTGGATGGCAACGACTGGCAGGGCACTTCGTATTTTACTTCCTCCACGAAGGAAGTGAGCTCCGAGGTGATGTTCATTTCACACACCAAGTTCCCCAAAAAGGTGCAGCTGTGGCTGACAATCAGCGAGAAGGGGATGGCAAAGCCGCTCTTCTTTCGCTCCGGACTGGCCGTGAACGGGGAAATTTTTAGTACGAATGCCTGCCGAAACTTGCGTCGTTCATCAAGAAATACCATAAGAGCGAAGACCCGGTGTTCTGGCCGGATCTAGCGTCGGCCCACTACTCGAAACGATCGTTGGAGGAAATGGAGCGGCTGAATATGGATGTGGTACCCAAGTCAACGAACCCGCCCAACGTCCCCCAGCTGCGTCCCATCGATAATTTCTGGGCCAACCTGAAGCGTAAGATCGACTCCAACAATTTTGTCTAGAAAACTGGGGAGGGATTATTAAATGTCATGGGTTGCCAATTTTTTTTGGCGTTAAGATAGTTTGTCTTTCTCATTTGGAGACCACATTAGTCTGTTAATAATTATATCAAATAAGTAAATAAATCGCTTTAAAAGTTTACCAAGCTTAATGAATAGGCCCGAAATACCGACAAAGTGACAGTCGATTGCACTCGTTTGCCAACATCGATATATCTAATCTTCGAAGCCAAAAACCATCGCAAACCGTCCCGCCGACCAACCTCGCGACGCGATTAGCTGCGACTTTAAATCGGTCACTCATGTTAATTTGTGTCACCAAACCGATGTACATACAAGCTTTCTGTATATTCATTTGGCATGGATCGCTGCCTGCCAGTAACCGCCAGACCAAAAACCATAATCCAAAGTTTGTGGTTCCATTTTGCTCTCTGGCCCGAGGCTTGCGAAGTTGTCGTTTCAGATTTTCCCCCGACTAACAAACACTGACTGCCACCCAAAACGAACGCGACGATGTTGTTCTGTTGACATGCCAGAAACCAAACAAAATTAACCATATAAATTTAAATTAACGATTTGGCAAACGCCGGCAAGCGAACCACATGCGAAATGTCCTCTACATTATAGATGAGAGCCCATTCAATGATGACAACGACCCAGCCCAGCCAAGCCAGGCCAGGAATCCTAATGGCATCTGGAAATTTCCCTCATCGATTCCGGTTCCGATAGCGGTTGGCGTTTGGCACTCGTAAAGCTCATAATTAACGGCGCGAACGGAGCTTCGAAGCATACATTCCATCACTTTACAACGAAGGCACCGCAGAGCGGACAGACAAACTTGGACTCGAATCAGAACTCATTATCTCCTTACAACGTTCACCGGAATTGCCGCACGAACGGAATGGAAAAGTTATGAGGGTCACACATTTTCGTGGATCTTTAAAAAAAATCCAAATCAACCTAGATATTTAATTAAACATTGCTTAATTAACCGATAGCGATTCGGGGTGTCAGATAAAAATAAACACCTATCTCCCTATCAGTGAGACATTCATCCATTTAGTTGAATGCAATTCAGGATCTGGTCCATCTTTCGACTGCAATCATTTCTAATACTCGAAAAAAGCAAAAGCAATCGGTCTAACAAGAGCACGACCTCAATTCACACCAACACATTAACATGCCTTCACACCCAATTATGAAACGAAAAAAAAACGCCAATCCAAACAGGAAGGGGCGAGGGTCAGAGAGCGTTTGTTTTTAATTTTCTGCAAAATGCGGATGCAAACATTGGCCAGCTGAATAATTGATTTCCGGACTCCATCATTTTGAAATGAAACAACCGGCGATTAAAAAAAGAAGCTCAGATCTCCAGCCGAACATACGAATCTATTCAATTAGTCTGAGCCGGATGTCGGTCTCTCGGTGCATCTTTTATGTAACTATTGAGCTAATGATTCGGTTTTGGAATGCAATGTTGTACTTGGACTTTTTCAAACAGGCTAATCTGATTTTGTGAACAAAGAAGGGAAACGTAAATTTCTCGTAACTCTCAGCACTCTATCGGAAAAAAGCATCACCATCATGTTAGGCAAATTTCCTGTGTGAAACCCTTTGTAGTGCATGAAACTGTGAAGGGTTTCAAGAATTAAACGTTTGAATCATACCTCCCCTCTTTGTTTACAAAATCAGATTCTTCTGTTTGAAAAACTACTCGACAACAAACCTCGAGTACTTTCAAAGGTCGTTCGCAGAAATCACGAGAAATTAACGCACCGGTAGGTGCAGATCGTAGCTACCGGAGACCAGGGATGCCATATTCACAGATTTGTCTGTCAATTTGCAGACTTTTTTTAACGATGCAGACATTTAGCAGTCATTTTATTTATGTTGCAGACTTTTACAGACATTTGAAATATTTGTGAAATTTCAAATAAAACGTCCGAGGATCTGAACAGTTTAGTTGAAACGGTAAAAAGCTTTGTTGAAAATATCTAAGGTATAATTTAGAAACCCTTGAAAAAACGAAAGCGGTGTGCCACTTGACACAATGAGCCCGGAGATAATTATCGTATAGTCCCTTTCCGCGGGTAACATTGAGTCCCTACTTATGGTAGTGTTCAATCCCACGCGTGTTCAAAACCCTGCGAAAAATTACTGTCAAAGCGTTTGTAATATTGGTCTTTTGCCATTAAGTCACAACAAAAATCAAGGTTCACAACAATACAAATCATATTTGAGAAATTTAGAGACTTCCTCGAACAAAAACTTCTCTTATGGTCAGGTAGAAACTTCTCAGAAGAATTGGGAGCAAGCAGCTCATGCAAGAAGAACCTTCAAAAATTTGTTACCGAAGTTCAAGATCATATTTACCAGAATTTCAAGACAGAACTTCCCCAATAATCAGGAGAGGACTTATCAGAGCTTCAGGACGAAGTGTAATTGAGAAGACTTTTTCCGAGGTTTTGGTGTTCTTCCCAGAAATTCAAGATTGAAAATCCCAGAAGTTCAGAAGAAAAAACTTCTCCAAATTTCAGACGGAAGCTAACTAGGAAAGGCACTGCCTAATAATTTCTCAAAAAATCTGGGAAAAAAATCATCAGGACGATGCGTCATAGAACTTCTCTCAAGTTCAGGAAGTAACGTCCCAGAAGTTCCGGAAGAAACATCTCGAAAGGTTAGTTGGAACATCCTAGAAGAGCTTGGCAGCTTTTCCAATGCTCAGAGGAGAACATTCTGCATTTCAGAATAAGGATTTCTCAAAATTCTTTAGAGAGAAAAGAATGAAACTTTCCAGGAGCATTGGGGGTGCATCCTTCTAATTTGAGCACGAATTTCCCAATATTTCCGGAACAAACTTCCCCGGAGGTTCTGGAGAAAATTTCCCAAAAGTTCAGAAGAGGACTTCTCAGAAGTCCATGAAGAAACTTCAAGAACAAATTTAAGGGAATTTTCCTAAAAATGTAGGAATAAAAATTTCCTCGCAGTTCCGGATGAGAAGTTTGGAAAGAATAAGCTCAGGAAAAACTTCCCCGAATATCAGGAAGAAACCTACCAGAGAGGGCACTACCTGTAGGGTCAAGAAAGAATTTTTCAAAAAAATCAGGAAAGAACTCCTCAGAGTTCACAAGAGGACTTCTCAGAAGTTGCGAAGAGATCAAAAGTTTAGTTGGAACTATTCAGAAGTGCTAGAGAGCTTCCCTAAAGCTAAGAATCAAACATTCCAGCATTTCAGAATGAGACTTCTCGAAGTTCAGGAGCTCCCAAAAGTTCAGGTAGATTTTTTTGATAAAATGAGGAAGAAACATTTCAGAAGTATAGGGGGATCTTTATAGAAGTTCATGCAAGAATTTCTCAGAAATTCAGGAACAAACTTACCCGAAGTTCAGAAGAACACTCCCCTGAAGTTCAGAAGCGATTATTTCGGCAGTTCAGAAAATAACTTCTCAAAAGTTCAGGAAGAAACTTCTAACAACATAAGAAGATTTTCCAAGAAATTCTGGAGAGTTCTTTCTCAAAGTTTTGCAGAAACGTTCCTCCTTCCAAAACATTTGGTTATTTTATTTATTTTTTCCTAAACATAGTGACTTTCTAAACTTCTCCTGAACTACGAGACTTCTAAGTCTTATCCTGAACTACGAGGAATGTTTCTTTGTTTTGAAACAAACAAAACAATGAAACTTTCCTCGTAGTTCAGGATAGGACTTATCCGAAGTTTAGAAAGTAACTATGTTCAGGAAAAAAAATAACCAAATGTTTTTGGAAATAAGGAGTGACTGCCAAGAAATTCATGAGGAATTTTGCCTGAAGTTCAGGAGGAAACTTCCCAGAATAAAGCAAAGAGTCTTGCAGAAGGCCAGGAGAGAGTTTCGCTGAAATTCAAGAGATAATCACTGACTAACCGAAGAAGCAGTCTATACAAAAATCATTCATATGACCATAATGATCTTGATGATCATGAGTGATGGTGACATCATATTAAAATATGGTACACAGCATCAATGGTTATTGTTGAATCAGAAAAAAAGTCTATTGAATTTATCATATGAAAACTAAATTTTGATTTTAAAATACAAAACTGGAAAGAGCGTTACAGGGGAAAAAACCACAGAAAATTGTGTTTTATGCGAATGCTTCAAGCTTCAGTGTCACTTTAAAAATATAAAACAATAGTGTAAGGTTGCATACAATCCAAAAAAAAAGAAAAAATAGATAAACATGTTTACATAATTACACAAATAGCGATAATGACATAACTCGCTCTCTTCTTACGTCTTTTCGTTGAAAAAAGTCTAATTTTCTGAAAAAAAATTTGCAGACTTTTATGACATTTGCAGACATTCCCAGACATTTTAAATTTTTATCACAGACATTTGAAAAAAATTGCTGGCATCTCTGCCAGAGACCGCTTGCAATGTTCATCGACCGGATTGATAACACTGGTCGACAGAGATTTTGAGACCCAAAGCTCCCTGCCAGTTTTCGTTTGCTGGGGTCCCAAAACCATCGAAAATCGTATTTGGACCCCATGCGATTTATATTTTTCTTCACAAATTGGCATCAAAAATTGAAATTTAGATATCTAGAACTACTTAAATAATAGCGTCAGCTTAAATGTAAATGCTCTAGAATCATTCTTTGTAGTTTTTTAGACTTAAACAAACAACTTTGCAGAAGAAAGCGTATCGATCTGACAGCAAAAGTTATGACCGTTGAAAGGCAGCATATTTTAGCAAAGAACAGTAAACCCCCCGACATACGCGGATTCCCTTGATGGTGGTCTCAAATGAAAAATGGGCATTGACCATTGTTGTTTCATCAGAAAATAGCTCGTGATCCTTCGTATGTAGAAAATAACATCCTTCAGCAACGTTGTTCAGTAGATCAAAGGCTTTAGGATAGTGAACTCAAAAGTTCAGAATTATCTCACTACGTGGCACTAATTTACATGTAACTTTATTTTAATCTCTAGATCCTTGGTATGCACAGATATAAAGAAACATTGAATTCTCTGCGTTATCTAATGCACATAAAGGGAATGCTAGACTTGGCAGAAAATTATTGAGATATTTTATGTAAATTTAAGCCAGATACCGCCTGAATCAAGGACTACAACCAATTGCGTTGTGAACGCCTCCTTTGGCTTGGAATTAAACGAGGGGACATTTTACGCGCTTGTTCAAATTAATTATTTTTTTCTGTGTGTAGCTAGTTGGCACCTTCGAGAAAGATGTTTTGTCTTAGAGGCATTTTGGATGGTGTATCCATCCAATGTAGTTCAGCCCTCGTCCACTACGTGACGCCAGAGTACATTTTAAGTAACATTGCCAAAACCATTCAGCTTAATGAAGTTTTATTAAAGGTTCATGAAAGCCACTACAAACCAATTTGTTTTCATTATGGCAGCAGTAGGTGCCAATAGGTTTCAAATTTTAGTCAGGTTTATGAGAATCTACACAGCTTCTTTACAACGATCTTAAAACCTTAAACCTTAAACCTAGATCTTAAAGTTCCATTTACTCCTATCAAAGGTTTTTTTTTTTGACTTTATAAACTCGTAAAATGCTTTTTTGAAATGCCGTTTCAGGACACATTCAAATTATTTTATTATGGTCAGTTAAAAAAGCATTTTAAAACCATTTTGCCTCCAGTAAATGCATTATACGGCAAATTGGCATTGAGGAAAGCCATCAAATGACCAAATAGTTTTATTAAAGCTATTGCAAAAATAAACTGGCTTATTGGCAAAACTGTGATTTCTTCCAATCGCCCGATCGAAGTATATGAAATAATTGAAATGTAGAAAAATATATACACGAAATTTTAAATGTAATACAAACGAAGTGTAGATCATAGACCAATTTTGGCATTCGTTTAGAAAACCTTGTTGAATTCCATAAATTCTAGGGATATTCATGAATAATTTATCGAATTGTTTTTTTTTTTCAATTTTGCTGATATACACGGCGCATTGGGGTCACTGTTAGTAAGACTCCAATTACGGAAACTGACTGATTAACGGAATCACTTTACGGTACCACGACTTCGGGCTGGCACCTATGTCGTCTCTCTCAGTACTGTTGGGTGACACTTACGGGAAATTGCGGGGTCTCATTCGGCATAGGCTGACTCCGTCCCACCAAAACCTTGGCAGGCCTTCAGTACGTTCCATCTCCACCGACCAGCTTGCTAGCTGGGCGTGAGTATCTTCAGATGCCCATCTTGACCTACACCGATCTGGCTCTGAACGCGGTGTCCCCATAAAGGCCCACATCAACCCTAACATGGCATATGCAAGCCCCAAACTTGCATAGATAACCATTGAATCACTATGGTGACTATTTCACGTGGTTATGGATAGCGGCTGAAGGGGGACCCAACGGAATGGAGCAAGCTCCGAATGAAACGAGGGAGAGGGAAGAGGCGAACAAGTTCGCCAAAAAGGGACTTACGAGATCCCAACCTGGTAAGAAAGCAGGATCCGGCGGCGCATTCGACACGTGCGGAAGCTTGACCGCATCAGGGGTCTTCGGAAAAATGGGAGAGGCCATAGATGGGCCTTCGCTCATGCGGGCCATGGAGAGGAAGCACGATACGCTTCCAAAAGTGTTGATAGTCCCGGAACAGCTGAATGCGATAATCTAATTTACGTCGTCTCGCAACAACATCAGCAAGGACATTAAACATAGCTTACTGCAGCTTCGTAGGTCCGTTCAGGCGACATGTCGTGAGGGGTGCGAAGTAGAGGCTAAGCTTCTAGCCGACTAAAGTGCCAGGGAAATGGCATCGTTAGTCGCAGCCGAAAAGAACAAGGAATCCGCCTGCAAATACACGCAGGCGGAAGCGCGAGATCCCGCCCCACATACCGTGGTGGAAGGGAAGTCGAAAGGTACAAGGCAGTCACCGGGGGAAATCGCACCCGGTGGTTCAAACTGCACGTCTTGCGGGGCGTAAAGTGAGTGACCCTGGCACCAAGAGCGGCAAAAGAGGCAATGGCGGCAAAGGTGGTAATAGCGCCAACACCAACTCTATGGCACGTGAAACCCCAAAACCTAAGAGCGGCCCAAGTGGCAAAGCCGGTCCTAGCAATGGAAGGGATAACCGAAGAGGCACGAGCGACGACCCTTCCAGAGGTAGGGAAAAACCCTGGACCAAGGTCCGGGAAAAGGAAAACAGATCTCAAAATGAAAAAGAGCATAGAAGGCTAGCTCGTAACCGTGGTGAGACTCTCATCGTTAAGACCGACGAGTCTAAGTACTCCGAGGTTCTCAAGGCGATGCGCAGAGACGCTAAGCTCGCGGATCTAGGCGCTGACGTGCACTCGCATCGGCGAAATGATCCTCGAGCTCAAGAAGGATACCAAGCTGAACGGCTCAGCGTATAAGAAACTGGCCGAACAGGCCCTAGGAGCGAGAATGGAGGTACGTGTCTTGGCCACGTTAGTGACTCTTCAATACAAAAACTTGGATGAGATCATGGATGACGTCGAAATCTCCACGGCCATCATGACCCAGTGTGGGACAGAGGTTGCCACGACAGTAATACGGCTGCGGAAAGGTCCACTTGAGACCCAAGTGGCAACAATTCGATTGCCAGTAGCAGCCGCAGACTCTAACCTAAATGCGGAAAAACTCAAAGTGAGGTGGTCTGTTTGCCTACTGAGTTTGCACCAGCCTCCAAAGGCTTGCTTCAAGTGCCCTGAGAACGGGCATATGTCGTGGGAATGCAAAGGTCCCCATAGGAGCGATCTTGCTCAGCAAGGTTGGAAGGAGGCCGGTTTACTGGTGGACAGAGACGATCGCAGACTTCCGGAGATCTTGGCACCGAGCTAGAAGGAGGTTGCAAAGAGCGTGGTCGGACCTGGAAAGATCGGAGCGCCGTGTGGTGCTAGCCAACGCTAAAGCTGCACTTAAGAAAGAGATAAAGGCCAGCACACGAGCCTGCTTTGAGGGTCTGTGTTCGAAAGCCAACGCGAATCCATGGGGTGACGCCTATCGGGTGGTAATGGCTAAAACCAAGGGCACGACAGCTCCAACCGACCAATCACCAGAGCTACTACAGATCATCATCAGGGGACTCTTTCCGAGTCACTACCAGAGACCGTGGCCCCCTATCATGGCAAAATTGCCCCAAGACAATGCCACCGCGGACGAAGGCGACGAAGCGACCGTCACAATCGAGGGTATCATTGCAATAAGCAAATAGTTGTAGGTAAACAAAGCGCCAGGAACTGATGGTATACCGAATCTGGCCATCAAGGCGGCTATTTCACTGGCGCCCAGAATGTTCTGGGTGGCGATCCAAAGATGTCTGGACGAGTGCGTCTTCCCGGACGCCTGGAAAATTCAGACTCTAGTACTGCTACCAAAGGCAGGGAAGTCACCAGGGGACCCATCGGCATATAGACCTATATGCTTGTTGGATACAGCGGGCAAAGTGCTCGAAAAGGTTATCCTTAACAGATTAACCAAGTATAAGGAGGGCTTAGACGGTCTGTCTAAAAACCAGTTTGGCTTTCATAAAGGGAAGTCGACGGTGGATGCAATTCTGTCTGTCACCAAAATCGCCAAAGTGGCAATCCAGCGCAAGAGGCGAGGTGTCCGCTACTGTTCGGTGGTCACCCTGGACGCGTTAAATGCGTTCAATAGCGCCAGTTGGGTAGCTATCGCTGACTCGCTCCAACGTTTTTACGTTCCGGGATACCTGTACAAGATTCTGGGAAGCAATTTCCAGAATCGCGTGCTGGTGCACAACACAGAGGTAGGCCAGAAACGTGTTCAGATCACCGCAGGCGTCCCGCAAGATTCGATCTTGGGCCCGGTGCTATGGAACACGATGTACGACGAGGTAGTACGGCTTGAATTTGCGAAAGGGGTGAAGATCATCGGGTTTGCAGACGACATCACCCTTGAGATATGTGGTGAATCCATCGAAGAGGTGAAACTAACGGCCTCGCACTCCATTGGCATTGTAAAGGGATTGATGAGTTCTAGGAAACTGGAGCTAGCGCACCACAAGACCGAGGTCACGGTCGTTAATGACCGAAAATCGGAGCAACACGCGACGATTTGAGCAGGTAACTGCACAATCGAATCGAAGAAGGCTTTGAGGTACCTGGGGGTCATTATCGATGATAAGCTGTCATTTACCAGCCGTCGATAACGCCTGCAAGAAAGCCTCTATGGCTATATCGGCATTATCGCGCATGATGTCCAATAGCTCAGCAGTACGTGGGAGCAAGCGTTGGCTTGTCTATAATGAGGTTTGGCGTGCCGGCATGGGCCATCGCCCTGAGCACTAAAAGCTACATCGGCAAGCTCGAAAGTACCCACAGGCTAATGTGTCTGAAGGGGGTCAGCGCATACCGCACAGTGTCACGCGACGCAGTATGCGTTTTAGTGGGGATGATGCTCATCGGCAGCACCATAAAAGAGGACACAGAGTACTTCGAGCAAAGGGGCACAAGAGGTATTCGCAGGACGACCAGAGTTACATCAATGGTCGGGTGGCAGAGCCAATGGAATATTTCCACCAAAGGTCGGTGGACCCAACGATTAATCCCGGAAATATTAGGATGGGTTGATCTGTGACATGGGGAAGTTACCTTCCACTTGACACAGATACTATCAGGCCACGGCTGCTACAGACACTATCTGCAAAAGTACGGGCACGCCGAGTCCTCCGTGTGTCTCGTATGCGTGAAAGCGGATGAAACTACAGATTATGTGTTCTTCGTCAGCGCTTCAACGCTTTAACGACGCGAAGAACGGCATGATGGCCGTGTGCGGTCGGAACACGAGCCCTGATAATCTTGTCCAGAGAATATGTCAAGAACAGGACACCTGGGACGTGGTATACACGGCAGCATCTCAGATTGTCTTAGAACTCCAGCACAAATGGCGAAGAGACCAGCGACAGGTTAAAAGGATCAACTAACTAATAAAGCCCTATGTAGTTGAACATAAGTGGGTGCTTAATGCACAAGAGCTCCTTCCCCGAAATAAACCCGAGAGGTGGTTCCGGGGAGGGGTGCAATTGTAGAGGCACGGGTTGGTTTTTAGGGGGTCGAGGAGTTGGCGCCCTTATTCCCACACTCTAAGTTCTTCAGGAGTTTGTATGCAGATGTTTCATCCGGCTAAAGTTTTTCAGTATGTCATTTGTCGTTTTTTGACATTATCAGATTAGTTCCAGATCTTGTCGCTCCGATGGCGCTGCAGTCCATCTTTTCCAAATGAAGCGCTAGAGAGTTACCGTCGTGGGCAAAGTTTCTCAGTATGTCATTTGTCGTCTTCTGACATAATCATATGAGTTCCAGATATTGCCGCAGAGATGGCGCTGCAGTCTATATATACCAATGGAAGCTCTAGAGAGTTGTTGTCTTCGGCAAAGTTTCTCAGTGCTTCATTTGTGGTACTGCAGTCTATCTTTGCCAAATGAGGATCTAGAGGGTTGCCGTATTTAGCAAAGCTGTTGAGAATGTAAACTGAAGACATTTGAAATAACCATATTAGTTCCAGAAGTTGCCGCAGAGATGGCAGAATGGCAACGATAGGCAGCAGAGCCATCTCTACGGTTTGATCTAGAACTAATATGGTTATTTCAAATGTCTTCAGTTTACATTCTCAACAGCTTTGCTAAATACGGCAACCCTCTAGATCCTCATTTGGCAAAGATAGACTGCAGTACCATCTTTACGGTAAAATTTTAAACTAATCAAATAATGTCAAGTGACCACATCAAACATTATAAACCACTTTACCGGAGACGGCAACTGTCTAAAGCTTCATTCGACAAAGATAGACTGTAGCGCCATCTCTGAGACGAAATCTGGAACTAATTGTATCATGTCAAATAACTACATTTTATATTCTAAACAACTTTGACAAAAGCGGCAACTTTTGAGACCTTTATTTGGCAAAGATAGACTGCAGCGCCATCTCTGCAGCACAATTTGAAACTAATATGATAATACCAAAAGACAATTTGTTACGCATTGAGAAACTTTGCTAAAGACGCCATTTTTCTACAATGAGTTTGAAATGTTTTGTATGCATTTCTGTTAACGCAGTCAAACTAAAACTTCCTTCCCTTTGTTGCAGATTCCCGGGGGACAATGTTACCGGAACCGGTCTTATTTGAACCAATGTTTTTGTGAGACCAGAACCTTTCAAATGGTGCATAAACATTGACTCTAAGTTAAAATTTCGAAATTCTATGAAGGGTTTATATTGATCTTAATGTCTCATGTGTCACTTATTTTGTACAACCACCGTAAACTGATCTAAAATATATATTTTTATGCAAATATGAAGAACTCCGTAAGATATTAAAAGTCAGAAAATGTTCAGCCCGATTGGTTCAAAAATGGAATAAGATAGCGTATATTAAAGTTGCACCATGGGTCAGAATGACCCCAACATCATAGGAAGGTTAAAGGTTTTTTTTCTTGTAAATTGTTTTTATAAATTAATATTGATAAGTTCAAAAAAACTAAAACAAAAAATGATGATAAAAATATCAATAAAAGGAAGCAGCGGTTAGTGACACGGCGTATTTAACTAGAAGAGGTTCATAAAATACTGACAAAACTTAACAAATGGGGAAGGGGGGTTTGATTTGGGCAAAATTTGCGTTACGTACTAAATGGGTGACCCCTAGTATGTACACACCCTAAGCACGATAATTAAAAAAACGTCCAACTGAATCAATCACATTGTTGGTTGTATCCTTGAAGAAAATGGTCGCAACTCCAGCTCTTTAAATCTCACTTTTTTCTAATGTCCATCTGACTTATAATGTCGTTCTTCACTTCAACCTATATCTAAATAAACATTGTCAATTTTCATAATTATAATCAACGCCTCCTTCTGCCATCCCTGAACCTTGCCAGTCATAAAACACTATTCAAACACAAAGTATGGCCTACTCGTTTTTCAAACACAGAACAAATACAACTGCAATCATCAGTTTGTTTGACGCAGTACCGACCGAGACAAGCTGCTTGCTGGCTTCCGAGAACGATCCGAAATCAGGGTGTTTGGAAAGCACGTGTGAACTGCATTTCTCGTTTGATCAGCTGTTCTGCAGCAGCTCCTACGTCTTTAACCTAGACATGTGCCATCGTAAATTTTACGGAACGAGTTCTGCAGAGCAGAGCTGAAGTGAAGATTTGTGTCGGATTGGGTACTGCCCTAGTCCATGTGTTTCTTTTCAGCTCTGTGCCTACCGGAGAACGCGGGAAGTGAGAGGAAGTGAGGCTTTGAACTTCAAGGAAGCTGTCGTGTTGAGCTAATACAAACGCCACTAGCTGTGAATACTAATCAGGAAGCGCATAGGTGGGTGGGATGCTTTCTTCTCGGGGGAAGACATATGCATTAAGCGAAAGGACCGAAGACAGGAGCTAAACACCGAAGGCCTCCAAGGACTAAGAAGAGAGAGAGGGAGAACCGCTCGCTAATGAACTTGCGGTGCTTCAGCAGAACAATGGCGGGAACGATGGGAGTGATGTAGAGAGTATATAAATATTTAAATTCGAATTGAAATTAGTACGCCTCGTTGTTGGATGCAATTGAAGGATGTGGGTTCTCCAGAGGTTGGAATGCGTCCTTGAAACCGAAAAAGAAAAAATATGAATGAAAATAAAGAACGAGTTACCTACAATGTTCATTACTAGAAAATGAGAAGAAGGATTAGTAATTAACATTTTATTCCAACTAAAGGGTGTACGGAATCAAATTGCAACACACACAAATATTCGGCAAAATTCGCTCGTTCAACCAATCATCTTCAAACTTTCAGGGAGTAAAATAAAACATGTTATGGATGTTTTCCCATGTTTGTTTTATTCAATTTCAATTCCATATCCAAATGCACGAACCTTCTTCTTTCTCTTGAGATGCTTCGGCACAAAATTAACCTCCTTAGCCATGTACCACTCCAAAACCTCTTTCGAGGGATGGCATGGGGCTTAATCCGGCCAGAAAATCGCAGAACCATCGTGTGACCTCAGAAGAGGAAGTAAACGCTTTTGACGGCATTCTTTTATGTACACCTGCCCATTGACCGTTCTAGTTGTCTCGAATGGGGTGCTCCGCTTTCCACACGAGCCAATTTCTTGCCAAATCATATATTTTTATGGCAAACTTTGATATCTTCTGCATTCAAACGTCCTCAGGGATATCGAATTTATGATGAGCAGTGAAAACTGGAGCCTCGGGAGCTGCTGAAAGTCTGCTTTTAAATACGTCTCATCATCCATACCGAGGCAATGTGGTTTCGGCAATGTGGGATTCCTCTTGAAAGCATGAACTACCCACTTGTGATCCTTAACACTATACGGAGATCCATTTTGCCACTTTTTTCTTTCCGATCGATGGTCAAACGTTCGTGGTACCGATTTAAAACACGAGACACCGTAGAATATACCATTCCCAGCGTCTTGCTGATGGCACGATGAGAAAGATCCGGATTTTCGAGGTATGTGCGCCAAATTTCTTTGCACCGCTGCTATTCTTCCAAATCCATCTACACAACAATTGCACATCTGCTAGTGAATCTTACTCAGCGTAAACAAATACACATTGAACTAATTCCACCCAAAATTTCAATAGAAAATATCCAACGGGTAAAAAGTTACAGCTATTTAAAAGTGGTGCAATTTGATTCCGTACAACCTTTAGTGGACCACGACTCATGCATAATCGTTGTGTCCGCTGAGACAAACTTTTTTCGTCTCCTTGTGTGTCGTGATCCGCATCATTCGGTGAAGCGCATTTGCCACTGTAGTAAATGACGCCTGCATGCTCTCAAGGCAAACGCATCGTGTGATTTATTCAATGACACCTAAAATCGGGAAGCCCTGAGTTGTAGTCGATTTTGTCAGATATCTCAAACAGCTTTGCCAGGCCATGCTTCAGATGCGCAATCGATGATAAATTCCGTCCCGCCACCAGAAGGACATCCACGTTCATCATTGGGATCCAGCTTCGTGTAACGACATAAGTCATGCTTTGGTCGTATGAAGCTCGTCTTCAGCAGCTTTTCGATGAAACGCTCGTACCAGCACCTTGTAGATTGTCACCAATCTACATGACTTGCCCATGTTTCGCTTGAACCCCATCCGGAAAGGCCATTTAGTTGGTTTTCTGGATACACCCATGCATGAAAGCAGTTTGTACGTCCGTTTGATGATAGTGAAACTTGCGATGGATTCCGACTGCCAGTATAGCTCGGATTGTGGGCAGCCTCGCCACCGGTGCGTAGTTTTCCTCAAAATCTTGTCCCAGCTTGTGGAGGTAGCCCTTCGCCATCAAACGTGTTTTGTTGCGAGCGAGCCTGTCATTCTCGTCCTCCTGCAGTCTGGCGACCGATATTGACTTGCGGGGTTTCACGCCATCCGGACACGTTTTCAGCTGCCATACGTTGTTCTTCATCAGAGAGCCAAGTTGGCTTTGGATCCCAAGTAACCAGTCCTCGCTGTTGTTACGTCCAGCTAACTCGCCATAGCATTGTGGGATATCTATGGAAAGTAAACCGCCAGAAGTTGCTCCGTAACCGGCAAAGTATTCCAATAACCTACTGGGGAGCGTGCGCTTCCGTTCGCTGCGTTTAATATGCGTTTGTCCGCAAGACTCACAGTATTAAAGATGCGAAGGGAGCGCTGGTGGTATTGTATTGTCAGGCTCCTCATCATCGGGCAGTTTTCTTCGGCTTGAAAATCTTCATCAGGTTTTGCCACGTCAGCTTGCATATCTTCAGCGTCCCCTTCTTGAAGCGAAAATACAGGGACTAGGGGAGTTTGAAATTTTTCATCTGGTTCTGCGCCATGCGGTAAACGTGTTTCGTCAAACTTGACAATTCAGGCCATGATCATCTTCCGATGCTTTCGATCCCGGAGCCTGTAGCCAGAGGCATAGCCCATCATGACTACTTCCACGCTTTTTGGATCGAGCTTCTTCCTTGTTTGGCTTGGAATCCATGCATACGCTCTGCATCAGAATATTTGAACCTTCCCTAAGCTTGGCTTCGTACCAAACCCCAGTTCAGATGGCGTCTTCTCACGCTGAAGACTAGTAGTAGAACTTCGGTTCATCATGTACACTAACATTGGTTGGTACTGGTGAATTTAAAAGCACGTACCTTCTCCATGAGCGTCTTGTTTAAACGATCTGCTACGCCATTTCGCTGGGGAATACAAGCGACCGTTGGCTCGACTTAAATGATCTGTAGTGGTACAGTGGCCTTCCGATCGTGGATAGTACTCCCTTCCTTGGTCTACGGTCAGTCTAGAAATTGCCTTGCCCCTTGCCACTGTAGCCATTGCTTTGAACTCACGGAGCTTTTCGAATACCTAGGACTTCTTTCTCATCAGATAGGTAACCGCAAAGTGCGTGTGGTCGTCGATAAAGGAGACAAAATATCACGTCCTGTCTCACGCCGGTGGATCAATAGGACCACAGACGTCCGAGTGGATCCGTTTCGACATCCGGGTTACGCGCCGTCCGGTTTAACTGAAAAGTTTACGGCCCTGCTTACCTTGAACACAGAGATCGCAGAATCTAATGGGCTTCGGTTTCAAGTAGTTACCTTCTATTATATTGTACTGCACTAGGTTTGCAACCGCCTGGTCGTTGAGATGACCAAGCCGACGATGCCACAATCCGCTCGCCTCTTCTTGGTACACGTTCACTGTCACTGAATCCACGCTGATCTTCAGCTCGTACAGACCGACCTTCAAACGAACTATATCAAGCACTTGATTCTCTTTGACGATCATCAAACAGTACCGAAAGTCCATTTGCCAATCGTTTATTGGACATCTGGCTGTCCCGGAAGTTGGGGATGAACAGCACATCATTGATATTTACCTTTGTTGCTAGCAATCACGCTACAATTGGCTCAGCCAGCCTTGAAGAAAACTAAAATACCTTGGTATCATCAACTAAATGGTCACTTGATCTGCAGCCGGCCAGGTTCGTCATGGTTGACCAAAAAGCTTACAGCACTGCTTCCTGAAGATACGTTGGCCTTTTTGTAGCAATCTCTTTGCAAATGTTCCTTCCAGCCGCATTTGCGTCACTTGCTCTTGAACGTTGTCGATTTAACTTAACCTTTCTCGTCGATGAATGCCGTTGACTTCTCCGCCACATCTTGCTGCTGGTCTGGTCGCTTCACCTCACGCAACCTTCTCCACCTGCTAGTTTGAGCTGCCGAATCAGGTCTTCGAAATAAACCAGATGACGGATGAAGTTGCCTTCCTTCATTCTCAACTTACTACGTTCTGCATTATCAGAAATTTCTTGGCAAATGAATTTTCAAGAGCTTGCCACATTTGCTTAACAGTAGTTTTGTCTCGAACGATCTCCAAGCAATCATCGCCTAGGAAACCGATCAACAATGACTTCTCTTTCCTGTCCGACTCGTTGAATTTCGTCTTCTCTGTGGCCTGCGCATTCGCCGCCGGGGAATTATCCGTCAACATCAGGACTACTCCATTTGCGTCCAAGAACATCCGTACCAGGAAACTCCAGTTGCGGAATCCTGGACTTCGATTGAACTGGGATATTCTGTGCGCCGAATCCTTTGGTAGAGTACCCATAACCTCTTCAGTGGACTAGATCGGAGCTTGAATGAGCTTGAAAGGTAAGACGACTGGCCTTCACGAGTAAAAATCTTGAACTTTTCATTTATTGGGAATCAGCAGACTGTGCTGCTTGGGGTCTAGGGCTAAAATAGAAGAAACTTTCATTATAAGATGGGATATCAATTCACGTCATTCGATATGGGTCAGCTTAAAAATCAACAAACGAAATGAGTCCCGCTTTGAATATAATAATCAAAAGAATATTGACATAAAATAAATATTGACAAGATTGTATTCGAAAAAAATGCTACAGAGATAAATGATCACCAAACATGCATTTTATGTCGTAAATTTTTTTAAACTCTTAGAGAATATATAAACACATAATAGCTATGTTTTTGCAAAGTTGATTTAATTAAACTCCTCTTCTAGGCTAAATTCCCGCACTTTGGACTTAACACTACCCATTAAATCCTGTGCAACACTTGCGCCCTCTTACACACTTTCATCTACTCTTTCTTGTCGTTTTTGAAGACCTTCCCTGTTCTCCGGAGTTCTGGCAAGTTTGACGGATTTGCACGGTTCATCACCGGTTTCACGTAATCGCACGATGCCAGATCCGGCCAAAACAGAGGGTCACTTTCGTGAGACCGAAGGAAGAACAGCAGGTGCTTCTGAAGGCGTTCTTCTTTATACATTGGGCTGTACTTGGCACACCAAGTACTTTTTGGTAAATTTGTCGACCTTCTTTTTTCGATACTTCTGCTGAACATCCAGGCGGGACTTACCGACGAAATACTCTAGGCCGGATGTCTATTTGACCATTACAATGCATTTCAGCTGCAGCAACCCCTACAGCTTCCTGGCGCGGAATTTGGCCACCGTATTCTGTTTATCGATCCAGTTAGGCGCCTTCCTTACTTTGAAGACATAAAGTCTGGCCCGCTTCATTGTCTGCTGGACGAACTACACGCTTGGAAAAAAGTACCCAGCGGAGCAGTTAAGTGTTAGAATCCCTGACCTTCCCTACGTTCACAGGGTCGGGCATCTTCCATTTTCTGCCACTGCACACTGGGCCAGAATGAAAAATTAGCAGGAATAAATTAATTTAACTATGAAGATACAACTATAGAAAAAAACTGTCTGCAACAAAGTTGCAGCTTATAATTAGGGCTTTAATTTGAAATCAGTTTCAATTAGGGTGGTCCTTGAATATATTGAAATAAAAATTCTATCTTTCTCATTTCTTGATATAAAGTAATATTGTGTTCAACAAAGTTGTTTCTTATTAAATTTAAAGCAACTTTGCTGCAAAAATCATAGTCATAGGTCGTTTGTGTCAATAGTTATGATCATTTTTATGCTTAAGAGTAGGGTGGCCCTGAAAAAATAGTATTTTTCGCCTGACTTTTTCATTTTAAGTTTGATGAAAACGGTGTTTGCGACAAATTTTTAGAACTCGTTTGAACACACATTTTGATGAAGAAATAACGTAATTTTATCCATCCGTTCAAAAGATATCGTGATTTTAGTCCAAAAATTATGACTTTTTCAAATTACATTATTTTATAAAGGGGGAAAAACGGGGATACAAATACGATTGCATATGAATGGTAACGATAAGAGGTCTCTTTTGTGTATAAATGTTCAGGTGAATTTAGAAGAATCTGGGGTTAAATGGTACTATGAATGTATGTCCTTATGCCGTTTGTCGTTTCTTGGGGCCTGTTCATAAACACACATTTTTTTAAATTTTTGTATGGAGTCTACGTGGTTTATGAATAGCCCCTTTAACGATTTTGCCACACGGCAGTCGGTCAAATTGTCGATTCCCAATTGTTTCACGATCAACCTAAGGGGCTGGCCTGAATTTTCCACGACCGCGCCCATAATTTTTTGTCGAAGCACTTCTTGCTTGGAAGTCATCTAAATACCACTTGACTGGTTAAAAGAAACTGTTGCACATATGAACATTACACTCTAAACAAAATTTACCTAAAATTTCATCAATTTTTACCCATGCAATAAAAAGTAATACACAATAGAATGTGTTGTTGTTTGAGTGCAATCTTTAAGTAATAAAGGAAACCTTCCCACATTCAAAAACCAAGCCTTATACTCTTAAGGAGTGTATCGAAAATAAGCTGTCCACAAACTTTCTTTCAAATTATGTTGATAACCGATATTTTATTCAAACAAAAAATTGATCCTTTATTGTACGAGGTTAAACTTAAACATAATGAAGACCGGATGAAATTTAAGTTATTCCTTCACGAATTTTCGAACTTTGGATCGAATGCTCTTCATCAAATTCCAGACAAGTGTTGCATCGCATTTTTTGGACGCTTGAGCCCAATTTTTTTTGAACTCCTGCATGTTCCCAGCTGCCTTACCAGTCTTCTTGAAGACCCTCTTCACGATTGCCCAGTAACGTTCGATGGGTCGAAGCTGAGGACAATTTGGTGGATTGATATTTTTCTCAACGAAATCTATACCCTTTTCCGCAAGCCAATTGAGAGTGGTTTTGGCATAGTGAGCCGACGCTAAATCCGGCCAAAACAGTGGAGGTGTACCATGCTACTTATAAAAAGGCAACAATCTCTTCTGGAGACACTCAGATCGATAGATTTCCGCATTTAAAGTTCCGGTAGTGTAAAAAATGGTTGACTTCAAACCACAGGAACATATTGCTTGCCATACCAGTACCTTTCGACCGAATTTCTCCACTTGAATCGACCTGTCCGCATCGCTCACGTCCTCCCCAACGACGGCAGTAAAGTATTGTGGACCTGGAAGGGTTTTTGAGACCACCTTTACATAGGTCTCATCGTCCATCAAAACGCATGCATCCTGACGCTGCAAAAGACGCGAATACAATTTCCGGGCCATTGTTGCTGCTCGCTTCTTCTGTTCTGCACTTTGTTTCGAGATTTTCTGCTTCTTGTAGGTCTTCAGGTGGTTTCGCCTCTTGATACGCTGGATCATTCCGACACTCGTTCCTGCTTTTTTGGCCAAATCACGTATTGACATTGATTTGTTCTTCATGATTAGAGGTTTTCTGCCTCTTCCTGGTAGCTCATCCAAAGAATAGTGTTCCCCAAACTTATTAATGATGGTTTTAACACTCGCATGATGAATTCCAAACCGGTTCGCCAATTTTCGCATAGTAATACCCTTCTCACTTAGCCATGTGTCCAGAACCTTAATTTTCACTTCCTTTTCAATACGCGACATTTTGAAAACGCAGAATTTGAACCGCACAAACAAGTAAACAAAAGAAAGCTGACAGTCAAACGCACAGCATGCAGTGTTCAGAGCATAAAAAACCATCACAAATACACGCGTACAACGCAAATGTATGTGGATAGCTTATATTCGATACACTCCTTACTCTTCGAGAGCCCAATCTTCCGTTGAGTGTCAAATGTTTCGCCAGGTTTACCGCCTGAAGTATGTTACTTGGAATCTCTGGTGGTCCGCAGTTTGGAAATGGTTATTTACAAAAATGTTCGGTCAAGTCTGCAGCCAATTATAAAACACTAGATTATAGCGAAAAGTACTTTAATCAGCATGTCAATGCTTGTATAAGTAATTCTTAAATTGTTAATTTTCAACATTTTCACGAGCTTGAAAATGACGCAACACAAACAAACTCGCCTCGCACAACGTAGCCTACTACTCTTGTTCCGTTCGGACTGAATGGAGATATTATCGTACAAAATATGACAGGCTGAAACGTTACGCTCTCGATTTCGTAAAATTTTGGCGAAAAATGTGTGATGAAAAAAAACTACACGCCTTCTGTGTCCCAATCAACATACCGACGTACAAATTTGCCGAAAATAGAACCACTTGAACCTGCTCCCGAAGATCAGGTGGTGCTTCACCAGCTTTGATAAGCAGATACGCTCTTTGGCCGAAAAATCGAAAACAAACCCCAGTACTGGAGATGGTGTAACTAATTTTCATCAAACCTTCATCAACGCTCCCCTCCTCACGCCAATCCAGTTCAAGAGCATCATATCGCTCGGATGGACACGGGACCGTGAAGAGGAGGAATGTCTGGAAAGTTTGCTTCTTAATTATGATCCGCAGTCGCGCGGCCATCAGCATTACTCAATGTTTCGTTGTGCCAGATCTGGGACTCTGGTTCTGGAAAGGCCACATCCCCCCGCATCATCATCACCATCACCATCATCGTCATCAGCATCTTATTCCATTATAGCCGAAAACTGTAAAACGTGCCCGTTCACTTCGCTATCGCTGTTCAGTTTGCGTGAAAATTTGAATTAATTAAGACGTTTTGTTCGCGACCTCCTTTGGCGCTCTGAGAAGGAGAGAGGGAAAAAAAGGCGAAGATGCCTGAAAATAACAGTACTGCCGTAGTGCCACCGCCAAGGATTCATCACCCGCCAGCACCCGCAGCAGCCACAGTGGTGTCCTGTCCGTATCATCCCTCGAACGGGACCCTGCCATCACCCCTCAGTTCCTCCGGCGGCAAACCGCCGATGTCGATAATCAAATTCCTCGAATTGGTACGCGCAGTCGGAGTTCGTGATCCGATAATTGATTTCGGGGGTTTTTTTCCCGGATGGGTCAAGGCGGATAAAATACGGAACTTGTGTGGTCAGAATTTGGTGAAATGGGAATTAAATTCCGACTATGGTTTAATTACGTCGGAGCGATGTGTAACGGCGACACGGTTGGATGCTGATGCTCATCCGAATGTGGACGGAAAGTGTGCGGAGTGGATTTTGCGATTATCAGGGATCAGGGCGATGGGTAATGGTGCCTGGCTGTTATCGTGAAGGAATAAAAGGGTGGATAAGTGAAAAACACCATCGCGGTTTGATCGTGCGAGCTGATGGCTATTCTGGTTCGCTTTCTGTTCGGTTAACCGTAGGGATTGGTGACCATCGCTAGATAAAAATGGAAAACTTCAATCAGAACATGTGTGTGGTCTTTAGTTTGTATTTTAGACTCTATGGTCAAATGCTAAATATCTCAACAAAAATCGATAGCTAGAGATAGTTTAGCGCTGGCGAATTGATTTGATTTGATTTGATTTTGTTGGGAGATGGTTCGTTTTCAAAGATATAAGAAAAATAACTTTCCATCCACATGAGATAGAGGACCACACAAAAATGTAGATAATTTAATTTAAAGCAGCGTTGTAGAAAACAAAACTTCTATTTCTGCGAGCGTTCGTTCTATGAGTAATTTTCTGTCAAACCAGGCCGCCATTGACATGAAGTCCTTTGAAATAGATTTTTTTGTGCTTGTTCGATCGAAAGTGGTGTAAAAATGAGAATGGCAACTCGACTTTACGGTCCTCTCACTCACCAGGGGGTCAAACAGGTTTGTAAAAAGCTCGATTTTGCGCAACTCTGAACCTGTTTATCTTGCCATATCACTTAAGTTTGCTTTAAAACCTCTTGTTAACAGCATGTATCTAGAAAGAAAAAGAAGTAGGGCTTTAATTTGTCATGAAAAAAAAAATACAAGATATTGGCCCATTGGGTTGATATTCAATGAATATGTTTCATTACTCAGCGTAGCTTTGCATAGCCCAGAAAGTTTGTGTTTCAACTGAAGGTCGTATGTTCGGATCTCAAGGATAGTTTGAATGACCCAGAACATGTCATATTGCTTTATATTGTTTGTTGACCTTTAAGAATATTAATTGAATGTGTTTGAATATTTATTGGAACTTTGTATTGCCTAAAAGTTACTGTTACAACTGTCAATGTTAAGTATTGAACGCCAAGACAGTTGGGATGACCTATAGGATCGGAAATTTATAAAATATTGAATGTTGACCTTCCAAAAGATTAATTGTATATGTTTGAATAAATGTCTTCTTCTTTAGCATTTCAAGCTTTTTGCTTTCACAATTAGCTTATTGCTTGCTCTCAACTTAGTGTTCTAGATGGACTTCCACAGTTGTTAATTGAGAGCTTTCGATGCCAGGTACCATTTTTGCATTAGTATGATTGTGTGGCAAGTACAATCATTCGCTATGCCCAGGGAGTCGAGAAATTATCCCTAACGAAAAATTCCTAGACCAGACCGGGAGTCGAACCCAGCCACTTCCAGCATGGTGTTGCTTTGTAGCTGCGCCTTTACTGACTGAGCTATGTGAAAATAAATGTAGTCATCTTATAAAGCCCAAAAACTACTGATATAACTGTAGATCTTACGTTCTGAAATCAAGGACAGCTTGGATGGCCTAGAACATCATAAAATTGACAAATAACGACTGTTGGCCTTCCAAGAGGTTCATCATTTAATACATATCATAATCTTATATAGGCCTGAAAGCAAATCTTACAACTGTAGATCTGAAGTTTTGAACTCAAGATATAAAAATATTTAACGACTTGCGGAACCCGGTGCGTGCGCTGCTACGCTTGAAACTAAATTTTGTTTTCGGGATGAGTTTTTTTTTTTTTTTTTTTTGAATAAGCAGGGGTTCAAACTTCTATCAAAACATGCTTCTTACCCAAGAAAAACACGTTTTGTGTTTAAGTATCCTGGATAATTCTCATTTTTGGTAGAAATTTGTGTTTCATTTGTATGGGAGCCCTCCATTCCAGAGGGGGTGGTTTCTCAAACCACCATACAATGATTGCCTTCAAAACCCCCCCACATGCCAAATTTGGTTCCATTTGCTTGATTAGTTCTCGAACCATCACACGGGGCTCTTCGATTATAATAAAAATTTGAGTTTCATTTGTTTGAACGCCCCGCCCTTTCAAAAAAGGGAGGAGTCTTAAACCACCATAGAAACATTCTTGCCTTCAAAACCCCCCACATACCAAATTTGATTCGATTTGCTTGATTAGTTCTCGAGTTATGAAGAAATTTGTGTCTCATATGTATCACAGCCCCCCTTCCTGAGAGAGTAGGGGTCTCAAACAATCATAAGAACCTTCCCCAGCCCCAAAAACCCCTTCATATAAATTTTCACGTCGGTCGGTTCAGAAATTTCCGAGTCTATAAGGGTCTGATAGGCAGACAGACAGACAGAAATTCATTTTTATGTATATAGAAATCTACCCTCCAAAAACCTCCACATGCCAAATTTGGTTCCATTTGCTTGACTTGTTCTCGAGTTATGCTGAAATTCGTGTTTTATTTGTATAAGAGACCCCTCTTTCAGTGAGTGGAGGAGTTTCAAACCACAATAGAAACATTTCTTGCCTTCAAAATCTCCACATGCCAAATTTGGTTCCATTAACTTAATAAATTCTCGAGTTATTCAGAAATTTGTGTTTCGTCTGTTAATGAGCCTTTCTTTCAGAGAAGGGAGGGGCTCGAGTCAACTTAGAAATATTTCTTGCCTTCGAAAACCTCCACATGCCAAATTTGGTCCATTAACCTGATAAGTTCTCGAGTTATTCAGAAATATGTGTTTCATTTGTATGGAAACCCCGCTCCCGCCCCTTCCAGATGGCGGAGGAGTCTCAAACTTCCATAGAAACATTTAGCTCCTCCAAAAACCTCCACATGCCAAATTCGGTTCCATATGCTTGATAAATTCTCGAGTTATGCACAAATTTGTGTTTCATTTGTATGGGAGCCCTCCTCTTACAGAGGGTGGAGACGGAGGGGTCTCGATTTACCTTAGAAACATTTCTTGCCTTCAAAAACTTCTACCTGCCAAATTTGGCTCCATTTACTTGATTAGCTCTCGAGTTATGAAGAAATTACAGTTTCATTTGTATGACAGCACCCCTTTTAGCAGAGGGGAGGGGTGTCAAACCACCATAAAAACATTTTTCTCCTCCAGAAAACCCCACATGTCAAAATTGGTTCCATTTGCTTGATTAGTTCTTGAGATATGCAGAAACTTCTGTTTCATTTGTACGAGAGCCTCCCTTTCTAGAGAGGGGAGGGGTCTCTGACTACCATAGAAACATTTCTTGCCTCCAAAAACTTCCGCATGCTAAATTTGGGTTTCTTTGCTTGATCAGTTCTCGAGTTATGCAGAAATTTGTGCTTCACTTGTATGGGAGCCACCCTTTCCAGAGAAGGTAGGGGTTTCAAACCATGATAAGAACCTTTCGGTGTCCAAGACGAATCCAACAAAGCAAAAATCTTGCCAAACGGTCCTTCCGCGAGTTAAATCGTGACAAAGGAAACCCCAACTCATTTTAATTTATATAGATTATCACCAAATATTTAATAATACGTATGCGTATGTACCGTATTCTACTACAACGTACAGTGGGAAAAAACGGACCCAAATTCCCGCAGATGAAACACCGCTGGATTTGCTGATTCAAACATATAATTTCTTATGGGTCACCGCCACAAGCCACTTTCCGAGCTCGAAACTGAATGAAATTTGCACCATTCGATTCTCACGAGTTTTTGATATAAAATATGCTTCTATGCAGGCGAAAAATCCAGCGGCGTTTTTAGTTATAAGAGTGCCAACTCAAAAAAAAACATTTTTAGGGGTTAATGGGGTAAAATGGACCGTATAAGTATAAGTCGAGTTATTAGTACGAGACTCTGAAGAAGTCTGCACATTGTAGACGAAATACGCGTATCTGTCAAGATAAGCAAAGGTAGTTGGAATTAAATGGAATATACTAATTTTTCTTCTAATTTATAGTTTTTAAGACAAGGCTTAACATTTACGAAATTTGCAACAGTATGTGGCCCAAAATGAACATTGTTGTTAATTGAAATTAATGCGTGGATACATTTCCGATCGACTGTTGAAAATGTTTTGAGAAAGGACTGAGATATTAACGCTCAAAACCTGACCACTTTTCATGACGGTCGTAATGCGGTTTTTTTTAATTGTACCCGACTATAGAAAACAAAGACAAAGTCGTACGTCAAAATTTGACCGCCATATTAGATTTGGCCGCCATTTTAAATTTTATCAGAATAACCTTCTTTTATTTTTTTTTTTTTTTTTCATCATTGGGAAGCTGAGAAAAATATGAAATCAGATACATTTATAAAATTAGGTGATCATTGGACTTAGCCTACTAGCTACTGTTCTGTAGCGAGTTTTGCAATTTACAACATATGACGCAAAATCAATGAAACCAAAATCATCGACCTGACATCGCTTCTCGATTATGTTTCTAGAAACATAAAAACTGTATTCGATGAAATTTTGACACACAAAATAAGTCACCAAAAATTTTCCTTGAGCCCGATTCTTTTCCAACTTTCTGGAAAAAAAGGACTACTAAATGGTAAAGTTTTGACATCATTGGTTTATTGAACCTCTTCTCCCATCCCAAATGCCCACACCTTTGCCTTGACCCCTTTCATCCAATTTTGGGCAATGACAGGACCGACTTGCTTACTAACTTTTAACCACACTTTTTTTAGTTCAAGTTCATTTTCTATCAGTTTTGGAGTTTTAACGAGCTTTGCCTTCATGATTGCCCAAAATTTTTCAATTGGCCGGAGTTCCGGAGTGTTTGGAGGGTTGACGTCTTTTGGTACAAAAACTACATTATTATCTTTGTACCAGTCTAAGACGGGCTGGGCATAGTGGCAAGATGCCAAATCCGGCCAAAACAGTGTCGGGCCATCGTGAGATCTCAAGAAGGGCAGAAGTCGTTTTTGGAGGCATTCGTCCTTGTAGATTTGTCCGTTGACGGTCCCAGAGGTGATGAATGGCTGATTTATTTTGCCACATCCAAATTTGCAAATTTCGACAGTTTCTTCTTCTGTACACTCTCCGGAACGGCCAACTTAGAGGTGGTGACGTAGTGTTCCTGTCCTGGCATTTGTTTGGTGTCGGCTTTAATGTAGGTCTCATCGTCCATCACAATGCAGAACGGTTTTGTGAGCCACTCCCTGTACAGTTTTCTTGCACGAGTTTTGGCCACCGAGTTCTGTTTATCGCTCCAGTTCGGTGCCTTCTGAACCTTGTACACATGTAATCCAGAAAGTTTCATTGTTTTCTGCACAAAACAAACTGAAACTTTCGCCTTTTTCGCAACATCCCTGATCGAAATGATGGGATAACGCTTAAATTGGTTCAATACCATCCTGGCCTTCTCCGGATTTGATGTGCCACGTTTTTTTGCCAATACCGTTTTTCCGCTTAGTTGTCTTACGGTCCTTGAGCGTTTTGATTACATGAGATACGGTTGAATGTGCGATTGCATTCGATCCAAAGTTCGAAAATTCGCGAAGGAATAACTTAAATTTCATCCGGTCTTCATTATGTTCAAGTTTAACCTCGTACAATAAAGGATCAATTTTTTGTTTGAATAAAATATCGGTTTTCAACATAATTTGAAAGAAAGTTTGTGAATAGCTTATTTTCGATACACTCCTTATAGCAATTTTAAAAGAGATGATATGATAAGCAGGTTCAGAATTGCGCAAAACCGAGCTTTTTACAAAACTGTTTGATCCCCTGGAGAGTGAGGATTCCGACAATTCTAGATGAGGCAAATGCCATTCTCATTTTCACACCACTTTTGATCAATCAAGCACAAAAACCAATCAATTTCAAAAGAACTCATCCTCGTATCAATGGCGACCTGGTTTGACAGAGAATTACTCAAATGTAGAGTCGGTCTATAGCGGGGTATTTTGGTTTCTGGCAGGCTGCCACAAATTCCAGATGTTCTCACCAAGTGGTGAACATATGCTAGAGGCTGACTAAAAGTAAATTGTGACTAGTGTTGGGAATCGAAAATTTTCGAAAATGATTTGTTAACACTTCTATAGAGAACAACTGATGCAAGTTTGGTAAAAGGAGTCGATCACGTTCAGAAATAACGTCAAATGGAACGCGAAAGAAGACAATATACTGTGCACAAACATCTGGAAAATCCAGAGTAGTCCAGTTCCAAGCTGGCTAAAGTGCTGAAGATGCTTAAAACAACAGTTTGTCAAGTACTCAAAGCCTACAAGGAAACCCTGAGTGTGGAAAGGAATCAGCGGAACTACAAAAAAAAACAGGAACCAGGGATCGTCAGCTACGCAGTAAGGTGTTGAGTGGCGTTAAAGCCAACCCCGGTATTTCGATCCGAGATGTGACCAGAAGGTACAACGCTAACTTTCCAACGGTGCGGAACATCCTTGCCAGGGAAGGATACAAGTCTTACAAAGCCAGTAAAAAAGCAGAATTCTGTGGCCAAAAAGTGTGCAAGGCTCTTGTACGACCGTGTTTTGACGAACCTCAAGAGTCGCACTTGGATCGATGACGAAACATACTTCAAACTCAATTTTAAGCAGCTTCCCGTGACGTGTATCCACGTGTGTGCCGGGAAGATTCAAGTTCGTGTTTGCCGACAAGTTCACGAAAAAGGCTATGATTTAGCGAACGATTTGCAGTAGTGGCCTGAAAAGGGAACCATTCGTCACATCTTTGACGATGACATCCCAAGTTCACCTCGAAGAATGCCTGAAAAAGCGTATTTCCGTCCATCCGCAATCATAGGGGAAAAGTAATTTTTGGCCCAATGGGGCCAGCTGTCACTACTCCAAGGTGATTCTGGAGTGGTATGTTGGCTTATGAATCCTCCGGATTGCCCGGAATTTCGTCCAATCGAAAAATACTGGGCATTTTTTAAGCAGTGACTTCGATGAAGCGGCGAGCTGTCAAGAACATCCATCAAGAGGAGGGTTCGAGGTTTCGTTCCAACTAGAGAAATGTACCCATCAAATTCGGTTGCTTTGACGAGTTAGTAAAAGTATTGTAAGGAAACCATTGATGGACCTTTTTAACTTATGGAATCACGAATAACAGGTTTTTTTGTGCGTACCAATTAACTTTTAGTCATCCTTTAGAAGCATATCCAACGGGCTGTTAAACATTGTTAATTTTTACTTTTATTTTGTCGCGAGTGCATGATATTAATAACGGATCAACTTCGGAAATCTTCATTTTTACAAATGAACAACTTAGTGTTATTTTGAAAGTGGCGTTTGGTGAGATCTGTTTGATTATAAATATATTATGGAAAACTTTTTTTCAAAAAATATTAAATACATGTCCGGTTTGGAAATTTTACATTTCCAAATGTGGAAGTGTGTTGCAGTACCCTTAACCCAATTAGGATCGGTAATGATGACATACGGGGCTTACTGTATGTTAAAGTTACTTTGGAATGGGCGTGATTCCCAGAAATTCTGAAATGAGTGGAGAGTTATCCCTCTCTAGCTTCTGGATCAAAGCTGGTTTCAAAGGCTACCTATGGGATTGTTGTTGGATATTTTTTATAATTCCATTGCCGGTGAAAGAGTGTAAGATTGAATAGAAACACATGCCTATTAGTTTAAGTAACCGAGAACCAGCCAAGAAAATAAATAGAGGAGAAAGGGAAGGTCCATTAATTATGTCACGCTGTAAGGGGGGAGGGGGGGTTTTGGAAAACGTGACGATCCATACAAAAAAATTTGAAGGTCCATACAAAAAACGTGACAAGGGGGGGATTTCAAAAGAACTCATCCTCGTATCAATGGCGACCTGGTTTGACAGAGAATTACTCAAATGTAGAGTCGGTCTATAGCGGGGTATTTTGGTTTCTGGCAGGCTGCCACAAATTCCAGATGTTCTCACCAAGTGGTGAACATATGCTAGAGGCTGACTAAAAGTAAATTGTGACTAGTGTTGGGAATCGAAAATTTTCGAAAATGATTTGTTAACACTTCTATAGAGAACAACTGATGCAAGTTTGGTAAAAGGAGTCGATCACGTTCAGAAATAACGTCAAATGGAACGCGAAAGAAGACAATATACTGTGCACAAACATCTGGAAAATCCAGAGTAGTCCAGTTCCAAGCTGGCTAAAGTGCTGAAGATGCTTAAAACAACAGTTTGTCAAGTACTCAAAGCCTACAAGGAAACCCTGAGTGTGGAAAGGAATCAGCGGAACTACAAAAAAAACAGGAACCAGGGATCGTCAGCTACGCAGTAAGGTGTTGAGTGGCGTTAAAGCCAACCCCGGTATTTCGATCCGAGATGTGACCAGAAGGTACAACGCTAACTTTCCAACGGTGCGGAACATCCTTGCCAGGGAAGGATACAAGTCTTACAAAGCCAGTAAAAAAGCAGAATTCTGTGGCCAAAAAGTGTGCAAGGCTCTTGTACGACCGTGTTTTGACGAACCTCAAGAGTCGCACTTGGATCGATGACGAAACATACTTCAAACTCAATTTTAAGCAGCTTCCCGTGAAGTGTATCCACGTGTGTGCCGGGAAGATTCAAGTTCGTGTTTGCCGACAAGTTCACGAAAAAGGCTATGATTTAGCGAACGATTTGCAGTAGTGGCCTGAAATGGGAACCATTCGTCACATCTTTGACGATGACATCCCAAGTTCACCTCGAAGAATGCCTGAAAAAGCGTATTTCCGTCCATCCGCAATCATAGGGGAAAAGTAATTTTTTGGCCCAATGGGGCCAGCTGTCACTACTCCAAGGTGATTCTGGAGTGGTATGTTGGCTTATGAATCCTCCGGATTGCCCGGAATTTCGACCAATCGAAAAATACTGGGCATTTTTTAAGCAGTGACTTCGATGAAGCGGCGAGCTGTCAAGAACATCCATCAAGAGGAGGGTTCGAGGTTTCGTTCGAACTAGAGAAATGTACCCATCAAATTCGGTTGCTTTGACGAGTTAGTAAAAGTATTGTAAGGAAACCATTGATGGACCTTTTTAACTTATGGAATCACGAATAACAGGTTTTTTTGTGCGTACCAATTAACTTTTAGTCATCCTTTAGAAGCATATCCAACGGGCTGTTAAACATTGTTAATTTTTACTTTTATTTTGTCGCGAGTGCATGATATTAATAACGGATCAACTTCGGAAATCTTCATTTTTACAAATGAACAACTTAGTGTTATTTTGAAAGTGGCCTTTGGTGAGATCTGTTTGATTATAAATATATTATGGAAAACTTTTTTTCAAAAAATATTAAATACATGTCCGGTTTGGAAATTTTACATTTCCAAATGTGGAAGTGTGTTGCAGTACCCTTAACCCAATTAGGATCGGTAATGATGACATACGGGGCTTACTGTATGTTAAAGTTACTTTGGAATGGGCGTGATTCCCAGAAATTCTGAAATGAGTGGAGAGTTATCCCTCTCTAGCTTCTGGATCAAAGCTGGTTTCAAAGGCTACCTATGGGATTGTTGTTGGATATTTTTTATAATTCCATTGCCGGTGAAAGAGTGTAAGATTGAATAGAAACACATGCCTATTAGTTTAAGTAACCGAGAACCAGCCAAGAAAATAAATAGAGGAGAAAAGGGAAGGTCCATTAATTATGTCACGCTGTAAGGGGGAGGGGGTTTTTGGAAAACGTGACGATCCATACAAAAAATTTGAAGGTCCATACAAAAAACGTGACAAGGGGGGAGGGGGTTGTAAAAGTCAATTTTTGCGTGACGTAATTAATGAACGTTCCCAAACAGCTGTAAGAAATTTGAAAAACATAGCATCCGGAAGAAAACCAAGGGCAACTCTAATTTTTGCTATCGAGAACGGGACCGTATCAAACAGCTTAGAAAAAAATCAATTCTTCGATAATACAGGGTGTCTATCAATAGGTGTCACTAAAACAAAATGGGATTACAGCAAAACAAATCAACCAATCACAGTATTTATTTGCATTTGAAAGATACATGTTCTAGAAATAACTTTGCGCAATCCCATCGCAGCTGGCACGCACGATTTTCTGAGGAATTTGGTTCCAAAAATGAACCAAATGTTTCTTGAATCGATTTGAAGCAAGCCCTTCCGTTGGGCCTATATGTTGGAGCATATAGCCCCTTCGCTTGTGATGAAATCGGGCAAATTTTCCGCGCACCACGCTTGTGTCTTCTTTACCTTGTGAGCTAGAGCTGAATCCTGTTGGCAACAATATGGTGTACTTCCATACAGCTTTGGAGCATGAGGAAGAAGATGGTTCTTCAAAATCTGGTCGATGTAATATTCAGTGTTGATTTTTTTACGATAGGTTCGGTGAAAAGAAGAGCAAATTTTTCTTTTCGTGAAACGGCGCCCCATACCATGCTTTTGGATATATTCTGAGAGCGTTCTACAGTGAATTTATCTCTTGGAACATTAGCAAGACTTTTTCCATTCACACGATCATTTTGTTGACTATGACTGTCCTGAAGAAGGAAGAGCTTTTCATACGAGGATAAAATCTCGCAGTCACCGTGCCAAACAAAAGATATCTGCTTCTTTGGACCCTGGCTTGCTTTTGACGCTCCATCAACTGAGCCCGTAGTTTTTTGTACGGCTTGCATTCTAGATCATGCCTGAGGAGCCTGTTCATTGAAGCAGGGGAAATTTGAAATTGACGGCCAAATTCGATTCCTCACACATTTCATCTTTTTCTTCGTTCTGGCACCTCCTCTGTGTTAAATATGTACATTTCCAGATTTCTTGAACTGTTTCACGGTACGAAAAACAAAACGCTTACTCATTCCGAACTGCTTAAGGTTATTGAATATTTGGCACGGTCTAAGCTTTTGCAAATGTAATTTTAAATTTACTTCCGTATGGCTTCTATGGTAGCTTATAAATAGAAACAAACGGAATCTCTTATTTATCTTCAGCGATAAGCTGTCAAAAGAATACACTCAAAACGTGTATAATCAATTTCGCTGTTGATAGTACCCAGCTGAAATAAACCAAGCTAGAAAAAAGGTGACACCTATTGTGAGACACACTGTACTATCAAACGGAAGGTTTGGAGAAAAATGTTGCTCCCAACTTACGACAGCTCTATGGCGAAGATCATTATGTATTTCAGCTTACACGGCGCATATTGTTCAGGCGATGGTGTAGGGATAATTTGACGGAGTTCCTGGCGAAGAATGAACGACCTCCCAGCTCCTCGGAACTGAATCCATTGGATTTTTTCGTTTGGCCCTACATGTATGGGAATACAGCATATTGTTTCCAACAGGACTGAGCTCCAGCTCACAAGGCAAAGAAGACACAAGCGTGGTGCGCGGAAAGTTTGCCCGATTTCATCACAAGCGAAGAATGGCCTGCATCTTCACCGGATCTCAACCCACTTGACTACTTTGTTTGGGGTTATATGCTTCCACATATAGGCCCTACGAAAGGGCTTACTTAAAGTCGATTTAAGAAACATTTGGTTGATATTTGGGACCAAATTCCCCAGGAAATCGTGCATGTCAGCGATGGGCTTACATAGCGTTTGCGTAAAATTATCTCGAAAGGAAAAGGGCGAGAGACTCACATTGAATTAATATGGTTTATTTCTATATCATGTATCTTTCAAATGAAAAATAAATTCTATGATTTGGTTAATTTTTTTTGCTGTAAACCCATTTTGTTTTAGTGACACCTATTGTGAGACACCCTGTACACAGCGTTAAGGCCCAAACGTAATGTGGACGGAAACGGAACGGAAACGGCAAGTCTGACAGTTGTCGTAAATGACGTCGATTTGTCTAATTAGAATCTACTTGAATCTAAACAGTTCTCTATCCGACAAGCAGGTTTAGTCAGATTGGGCTATTCCCCTGCCGTCGCCGTTCCGCTTCCGATATCACTGCGTTTGAGCCTTTAGTTTTCACCCCTTCATCGGTGAAAATCAACGGTAGTTTACCAAGCTTGCAAATTGCGCCCCAAGCCATAACTGAAGCTGCACTCTGAAATCGAGGTACATTTATCTGGGGCACATAAATATCATCCTTAGCTGCTGCTCAGACTCGATCATTTCTCATCAGAAGAAATGTACCCATGACCAGCGTGCCGCGATAGTATCACCTCTGCTCTATCCCAGCTCATCTGCTTGGCTGGTTCGGGATCGCCATGAATCTTACGTTTTTTAAAAGCCTTGAATCCAAGATCACATCGTGCAATATTGTGAGTTGATCCGCAGGAAATGTCCAGGTCTGACGCCATTTTCCGTAATAAACCTTGTCTTTTGCGTCGGATTCACTCCCTTGCAATTTTGATGTTTCGCTGTTTCCGTTCCGAACGTGGACGGCCGGACTTGTGCTTGTACTCCAAAGAGGACGTCCCTGATACTTTTTGATGATCTTGTATATTAAGTTACCCTTAACTCCAAAAGATTTTCAGGCATTTCAAAATCGTTTCATTACCGAAAATGAGTATCACGCACTTGTGTCAATATACCTATATATGAAAATAAAGTTATCACAAACACATATACAAAATATGCACATAGCATGTCTTTACTCGCAAGGAAAAGTTTATCCGAATTAATTGATCACGGTGTAAAGCTATGTCCATTTAGAATCCGAAATAATAAAATCATCCGTATCTCGGTAACGGATTGACGTACAAATAAGTTTAATACATCAAAACAAATGTAATTGACTGTACTTTAAGGAAAAAAATATCAATACAAATCATTTCTCTTCGTTTCGAATGAAAATTTGCACTTTCTTCTTTAAACCTCCCATCAGACGCTGCACACCTCCGAAGTCAACTTCCTTGGCATATTTGTTCCACATTTTGGCCATCTGAGTCGCGTCTCAATCCGTTTTTCTACTTTTCTTAAGCTTCCGCTTCATTATTGCCCTAAATATCTAAATGGGCCGGAACTGTGGCCAGTTGGGTGGATTTATGTTTTTTATCGATGAAATCTACGTTATATCGCGGTACCACTAGATGACTTCCCGGCTGTAGTGGCAACTCGCCAAATTCGGCCAAAACTTCACGGGCCTTTATGGGCTTTAATGAAAGGTAGTACGCGGTTTTTGAGGCATTCTTCCTTGTACAGCTTCGAGTCCATCGTCTTATTCGTCACGAACACTTTGGTCTTTGCTCCGCAGCTGCATATCCCTTGCCAAATCATCATTTTTTTTTGACAAATTTGTCCATAAAAACAAACTTAAACTTCACACGAACATCTCCTCGTGCCGTCGCCATGTCAGATTTTTGGCCAGGAAGCTGTCCGAAATCCATTTTGACGTAGGTTTCGTCGTCGATGAGCAGGCATCCTTGGTACTTCTTCAAAACCTTCTGGTACAATTTCCGAGCTCGAGTTGTGATGTCGAAACTTTGTTTCAACGTACTGTTTGGTTGCTTGCTGGCTCAATAAGAACGATATCCTGCTCGCAAACGAATTCTTCGAACGGTACTGCGGGCAGCAGCGTATTTTTGGGGCGATTTCATTATCTGATAGTCCAGGGTTTGCTCTGACGGTTCTCTACACCTTCTGGTTCAGCTTGCGGTCATATGTTCCACTAAGACGCTTACCTTGAGACACTCGGTCCACGTTCTTTCGCTCCCTGAAACGTTTGAGCACATCATACACGGTTGATTTAGCGATTTTCAACGATTCTGCAATTTTTATTGCGAACCACGTTGGATTATCAACGTGGGTGTGCAGAATTTGTTCTCTCCTATCCGCTTCCATCAGGAATAACTTTTGACTCACTGCTTGAAACACTGTGAAATTTAAGTCACAGAAAGAAGGCGCCCAGGTTAACAAACCGCTGTAAAATAAGTCTTGCAGCGGTCACTTTCCGTGCCGCTGCAACACAATAAGTGATTCGGGATTCTAACTAAACAGAACTTTATACTGAAAGGACGCGTAACAACTGATTGCTTAAGAGACTTATTTATATATACAAAACAAACAATATTGTTTTATCAAATTTTTAGCAAATATATACAAACAGAGAGATCAAACATTCATCAGGTATAAAGGTCAATCTACTAATAAGAAATGTCATAAATATTTTTGATCTGCAAACATTACAGAGAGTGCAATGAATCATCAAATTCTGGGTCTTCTGTACCATCAAAGTCGGGCACAGTATCAAAGAAACCCCGTTTTGGAGTAATCCAGTTAGAATAAATGCAAAACTATATTTATTTACCACTGCATTCGTTGCTTGTTTAAACAGGAAAAATCAATTCATTTCAGTGCCTGGCCACAGCATGCACCGTGCTGCACTATTACAGCTTTGACGATGGTGATCTAATAACTGGATTCTTGGCAACTGGCACCTTTTGCGGTTACATCGTCATCCTGACCACGGTTATGGTTGGTAAGATTATCAAATGATTCCGAAATATTTCCAGAAAATCATAACAAACGTCTATCCTCAGGGTATCTCATGAAGGCCCACGTCCACCGGCGGATGAGCCTCTTCTACAGCCTGCTGGGATGCGCTCTATTTCTCACCGCAGGCGTATTCATCATAGAAGCCTGGGAGCACGCCTTCCGAACGCGAACCCGAGATCTTGCCATCACCAAGGGGTCGGTTGCCATCATCAACGGAGTCATCTTCCTAATGGATACGATCTTCACCTTTCGCGAACGGAAGTAGTCAGTGCTACCAATTTCAGTACAATATTTTATCGATAATGAATACATTTCGCAAGTACGCGCTTTCAAATTAATTCGATGATGACTGACCAACTGGCAATAACCATTAGTAGGTCATTTTCAGTACGGTTCCTGGCAGCATGAAAACGGGTTTCAACCGCAATTAAACGAGTTCAACGACCGAATTGCAATTGCCGAAAAGCGCACCAGAAATTGTCCGTGCCAACTTCAATCACATTATTTTCCCGCACGCGCTCAAATTGCAATTGGTGTGCAATGTCCTCGTTTCCCACTTCGATTTGATTTCAGTCAAATTGTGTTCAATTGATTTTATTACTCTCCCTGGCCTGCGAAGCACGTCGGCGGAACACACACACGACCTCAAATTCCCTTTCCTGTCAATAAATTCTGTTAAACACGGGACGTTTAATTTGATAATGGTCTCATCGGAAACAGGTTTTGAGAGTTGATTAATTTAAACATCTCCCCTCTCTCTTCGCCTTTCTTGTGTAGGAATTCTCCAATTGAATTTTCATTTCAATGCTTTCTCCAGCAAATTTCCTCAGGAAATCTTTTATCCCACATCACCATTGACGATAAATAGAGCATAACGTTAATCCTTGTACATAGGTCCGATAGAAAACTTCCCAAAGCCAACAAAAAACACCCACGTCCGGCGAAGCCCATTCAAAGAGACATGTTCCACGCCAGGGAAGCGGAAATGCACTGTTTACAACCGAAAACTAAAATCCCACTCAACTATTGAGCCGAATCCAAGGACCTATCGCCACCGCCAACCCTGAGATGCAATCAGCACAATCACGCTCGGGAAAGACAATCTGTCCACGTCCCATCCCCTTTTAAAAACGTGCCAGTTGCATTTGCCAACTTCAAGAGAACCCCAAAAGAAGGAAACGGCCGAAATGTAAACAAACAAACAAACACACGAAAATATGAAATATTGCACAATCGCGATCCGATGCTGTGCCGGGCTGTGCACCGCTTCGATTTTGCCAGCCAAAGGAATCGAATTAAAATTCCTGTCAGGAGCAAACTCCCCTGCCTAGCTTGGGTTGCTGCTGCCGCTGCCGATTCTGCTCCATTGGAGATAAGTCTTCCCAAATTTGTAAAGCGCTCCGACTGCCCTGCAGCTGCTGCTGAATTGCCTGCACCAACTCACTTGACGGCGATGTTGTAAATGCAATTTATTCCCAACGGATTGAAGCCTCCGGGGGCCCCCGGAAGGCTTTTCGGCAAGGAAGGAGGAACACATTCCACCTATACTTTTAGAAACAAAAACGAGTATGATGACGATACTGCAGTTAGGGCACTGTAAGTAGAGGGGATAAATGTGCATCGTCGGGAGATTGTTCGTGAGTCGATGGATGAATATTTGGAGCTTCCGGCTTGGGGGGGAGGGGCTGCAGCCGTGTAGGAGATTGAAGATGATGAAGATGAAGACTGATTCCGACAGGAACGTCTTAGGGAATTTGCTCTCAAGGACTGGACGCTTACTGGTTGAAGACTCGTCTTGAGGCTGGATTTGTGTATTATTACGCGGTCTTATGCCTGTTTGTTGCTGTTGTTGTTATTTATATGAGAGGCTTTAACCGAAGACTACTTCATCAAGAAGAATGACAACTCTGCCAAAAGCTAGGCGACAGTTACTGGAACTCCATCTCCGAGAAAAGGTAGAACCACTCTACGTATGTGTGTGTGTGTCAGTTCATCAGTACACGCACACAAAGAGATACAGCAGCTATCAATATTGTTTCGTCTTTTGTCGGTTGAGCCAGCGAGTAATCCTAGTTCACATTTAAGAGAAACATATTGATGATGTTGTTTTGAGAAGGAAATAATTTCTCATCACCATCAGGCTCTAAGGAGTAGACAGAATTTTTTTGCTTGAACAAAGTTGTTAAGAGAAAGTATTGATAGTTCCATTAGCTCACGGCAGGCTGTGAAAATTGAATAGAAGTAGTTTTGAAATTGAGCGGAGGGCATTGTGAGGTAGTATTCCGAACAGGAAACACAGACTTTTTGCCAAGCATCCCCATGCGGGGTAGGTCAAGGCGTGATCGAATACACCACCTTGACTGGCAAAAATCTGTGCACTTGATCGTGCTCATATACTACCGATAGCTTTTTTAATAGTTCTAACGAACTTTCTACTTGTACTCCCAAATTCTCTACATGGGAGAGAAACTATTCCCGCTCCTTTTGGGTTTATTTTTGGCATACGACTTCTGCTTTACCTAGAAACTAGAAACATATTGAAATTGGAATAAAACATTCGAGATGGGCTACAAACAGTGCAGTGTATGTGAAATGCTGAAACCCACACTGGAAGAACTAGACTAGAAAAAAAGCAAAGCTGAAACCTACTGTCAACTCGACCACAGTTAATTTTTTTTTCAGAGTATATTTTTCACAAAAAAATGAATTTTATATTACCCTTTGATATTTATTGGTGACGTCTTCTAAATCTCAAAGAAGACCCAAGAAGAAATCTATCGATGCGCCCGCACCATCTGATCAATCTGAACATCAGAAGAAAGCAACAAAATCAAATAAGGTGATGACTTCTTTCAATGACAATCAACTTTTAAAGCATTGGTTTTGAAACGAGGCAAAGTTCTCCATCCAGTTAACGGTGTCAGCCAGTTGGTTCCTCTAAACACAGTGGTGTTATAAACAAAACCAGAACGGGATGCATCCACATTACGGAGCTGACGGTGTATTCTGTTCTTCTGAATTTGACTGATTCCATGCTTTATTGAGTTTTACACCAACCTAACATAACCTCGCACAATGAATCGGATGAATTTCTTTTGACAGGAGTCCGTGGTTTGTTTATTTCATCTGTTCGAATTCGTAAACAAACAAACCACGAATACCTGTCAAAACTGAATTCTATTCATCAGGATGAACCACACATTCACCAGTGACGTCATCTTGCAAAACTCTATTCAGGCTGAGTTGTTGACAATTCATTGCAGCTATTGAATTTTGCAAGAAGACGTCACTGGTGAACGTGTGGTTCATCCTGATGAATGGAATTCAGTTTGACAGGTATTCGTGGTTTGTTTGTTTTTGAATTCAAACGGATGATTTTCCCTCAAATAAACAAACCACGGACACCGGGTCAAAAGAAATTCATCCGATTCATTTTGCGTGGTTATGTTAGGTTGGTGTAAAACTTAATTACGATTCGCTAGCATACTGCGACCATGCTCATAATTTATCGTGTTGCTGTGATGCTAAGTAGTACGATATATTTGAACGATTTCCACTACACTGAAAATTTATTTTCGTAGATTAGCTTTAACTCGTTTCGTAAACATGAATTTTGTACACAGAACAAATGTCTCGCAAATTGTATGAAACATTCATATGGCTTGTCATCTAACAAAAAGCAGTCAATACACAATTTTGTACAATACACAAAATTAATTTCGTGAAGACCAGCCAATCGCTACTTCTCTTTGATCGTAATCATAAGTGTTGGTGTTCCTGCTGGGATGCCGGGAGTCATTGATTTATCCCAAAATAGAAACCGGCCAGTACTCATTAATGGGTAAAAATGTACCCATTTTTTGATAGTTTATGAAGCTGTCAAAAAAATGGGTACTTCTAAAATCAAAATAATGCATACTAAAGACCCATTTTTTTTTTCAATGAGGGACCAAAAGGGACCATTAATGGGAAAAAAATATCTTAGCGTTTTCCTGACTCACTTTGTATAGTTAAAAGCTAGGTTAAAAGTGCGCTGTTCGAAAAATAAAATAAAAAACTTTGTGGAATCCAGTCCACGAAAACGCGAAAAATATAGAAGAACTGGAGGTTAAATTGGATAGCGAAAGCTTCCAAAAAACTGAGAGGTACGTTATTAATTTATTATAATAAATGTTTCAATTTCATCAGTAGAATCGTAGTTCCGAATACGTGTTACTTCCGGAGCGTAACATCCAAGCTTTCATCAAGTTGACGTCAAAATTAAATCTCATCAGACATATTCCACGGAAACCTTTAGGAATTGTTTGGGCGATGTAGGAATCTCTCTGCATGATCACGATGTGATGACCGCTTCAATGGACCACCCCGTCGCCGGAATAATTGTCGATTTAAAAAACCCCGAACTTGACATACCTGAGAGGTAAAAGGCCTGTGGCTAAAGAGTGGTTGTTATGAATTAAACAGTTATTGCGATCTACTTTATGTTTATTCTAATATTAGTTATTCAATATAACAATTAAAAACAAATCACGAAAAATTGGTATTTCATTCCCATTTCGCAAATAACAAACATTTTAAAAATGGGTAAAAAATACCCGCTAGACTGACGTACAGGCTCTTTACCCATTAATGGGTAAAATTGTTTTACCCATTAGAGGAGTTAACCCACTTAAGTTTGAAATGGGTGATATTTTACCCATTAATGGGTACTGGATGGTTACAGTGCACAATAATCAAGTAACCTCTCACGAGTTAACATGGTTTAGCGAGACCAACCACGGACTCAATAAACAGCTCTTCCTGAAAATATAGGATTGAAATTCATGTCAGAAATATTAAAAATTTATACCTCGTTTAAACGAGGGTCGTGGTGCGCTTTTTTTTCCATTACATTTTGAGCCGATAAAGTAGATCTGTCAGTCATTAATGCACCATGTAACATATTATTCATAGCTCTTTGTATTGTTTTCGTAGATTGAACGAATGTTCTTTCTGTGTCAACTATTGCCTAGTGCTGTTGATAGTTGCACGTGTGGCATTGAATACGAAGGTAGCTTCTTAAAACGTACAAATCCATTTCGTTGCAGAAAACAACGAACAGATTTGTTAGTTCTACCTTCAATTTCGTAATATAAACGAAAATTAATTTTCAGTGTACTCCATCTAATCAGGATTAACACACAGCAATACACTTTCTCAACAGATGATTTTTTTAGTTATTGTTGTTATGTTTCACTAACATGAGGTCACACGCACACTACTTTTTGTTCGTAAAGAATTACGAACACATACATACTGAGCTTCTACTTTTGCTAGATAGAGGAGCTGTACGCAGTGACGGGTGACATTTGTATGGGAAATGTAAAAAGCTGGCAGTCTTCCTGATAAAGTAGTCTTCGCTTTAACCCACTGCACAGTGGTCAAAAAGTAGATTTTAACGCTCTCAACTCATAGCTTCCTAAATAGTGGAGCTAGAGCAATGGCGTCTTTGGCAAAGTTGCTAGATATGACACGTTTAATATTTTGTGATCAATCCCCCTAAAAGTGAGATAAAAATTCAACTTTTTTAGGATTTTGAGATGGAGAGTTGATGTCTTCAGCATAATTGTACAAAAAGTCAATACAAACAACTTTGCTGAAGACATTAAAATTGTATGTTTCACCTAAAAAAGATAAAAAGCGTTTTATAAGAACTAACCTCCAAGTACACATTCTAAACTGGAACATTATGTTTTTAATTTAAAGGACAATATAATGTTCTAAAAAGTTATTTGCAATATCTAAATACAAATCTTTCTGCAATATACTATACCTGCATAATCTAAGTGGGATGACTTATGAAACTTTTATCCGTATTTTTAGTCGTATTTTCGAAGGCTGTACCAAACTTAGAAGCAAGTAAGAGCAGATAAATAAGCTGCATCAAGTAGTACATTAAAAGAGCTTTGAAGTGGTGGTTAGTTTGTCCGTCCACGATCGTCTGCGGGGAAGTTATGCTCAAAACAAATTTTAAAATCGACTTTTTGATCACTGTGCACTGGTAAGTTGCCTAAAATTTTCCAAGCGTTATACTACAAGCAATTCGGTGTATTCTGATTGATTTGGTTTTCACTATACAAGGCTACGATATGTATTGAATCATATTAAATGAATGTCCTGGATGACAAACGGACATTATGAGATACTCTTGAAATTTTCTATGCAAAAAAAACTGTCCTGGAGTTTAGAACTTAAGATCTACAGTTGTAACAGTAGCTTTGTCCGCCATACAAAGTTATGATTTGTGTTCAAACATATCCAATGGAAGACCTGGAAGACCAACAGCCAATTTGAAATAATGTCGGGAAAATCTATGTCATTTGAACTGTTCTGTCAATTGTAACTATAGCATTCTGGACTAAGGACTGTATCGAAAATAAGTTATCCATATATTTTTAATATCCATATAAATCATACAAAAAAAATGTTTTTTTCAAACAAATGGATGATTCTATATTAAATGGCATTGAACTTGAACATTGTGAAGACCGGATGAAATAAACATAATTCTTTCACGAATTTGTGAATTCTTGATCGAACACTTCTCATCAAGTTTCCGGACAAGTGTTTCATCACAGTTTTTGGACGCCTTTTTTTTCAACTCCTGCATATTCTCAGCTGCTCCACCAGTCTTTTTGAAGACCCTCTTCACAATCGCCCAATAGTGTTCGATGGTCCGAAGTTGAGGACAATTTGGCGGGTTGATGTCTTTTTAAACGAAATCTATACCATTTTCCGTGAGCCAGTTGAGAGATTTTTTTTTTGCGTAATGCGCCGACGCTAAATCCGGTCAACACAGTGGAGACGTAATATACTTCTGATATAAAGGCAGCAACCTCTTCTGTAGACACTTGATTTTCCCAGTATAGTAAAAAATGGTAGACTAAATACCGTAGGAACATACTGCTTTCCATTCCAGCTCTTTCCGACCAAATTTCTCCACTTTAATTGACCTGTCAGCAACGCTTATATCCTCCCCTACGACGGCAGTGTAATATTGTTGACCTGAAAGGGTTTTTGAATCCTCTTTGAAATAGGGTTGTCCATCAAAATACATTCATCCGGTCAAAGTAAAACTCGCGAATACAATTTCCCGGCCGTTGTTGCTGCGCGTTGCTTCTGTGATTCACTTTGTTTGGTGATTTTTTGCGTCTTGTATGTCTGCAGGTTGTTCCGTTTCTTGATACGTTTAATCATTCCAGCTTGGGGTTCCAGGTTGATTTGGAAAATCACGTATCGACATTGATTTGTTCTTCCGAATAAGAGCTTTCTGATTCAGTTTAGGGTTGGAAGATCCGGGTTTTCTGCTTCTTCCTGGCAGTTCATCCAGTAAAAGTGTTCCTCAAAATTGGTTATGATGGATCTTATACTATAAATTCAATGTGTTACAATTAGAAAACGAAAATTTTAAACCGAGCAAATAAGTAAACAAGCGAAAGATGACAGTCGAAGGCACAGCGTGCTATGATGAACACATCACAATACAACATGCTATGATGGTCAAATCGTTATATCTGTCTGGTCTGCTGAGTCATTGGTTACTATGATTGATGCTGCATGGGTAATTTCGTCAGTGCGGATGAAGGTAAACTCTAGAAAAATCAGAAATGTTTGTCTATTTTTTTTAAATGTAAACTTTATTAGACATTTTTATGGTAACCTACTTCGAATCGAGTAATTAGCTCTCATTTTTACTTTGATTTTTCCGCGGTCTACTATGTTTAAAAAACGTTTCCTATGTAGTAAAAACTAAGTTAAAGCAACAAATTTTTAGAAGACACCAATACGCTATCTTTTAGAACTGATATGACACAAACGTTGTGTTGTTATGAATATGCCATTTTCCGAGAGCTATATCCCAAAATAAAATTCCGTATCATGATGGTAAATATTTCACTAAAAAATTTTATATTTTTATATTACTAGGTGGGCACAAGTCAAAAAAGTGTGGTTTTCGGTGAAAATACTGTCTTCAATGTGCTTTTCAGCTGTAACTCTTTTTTTCCGAGGCCTTCTATAGTGAAGAAAGTTTTTCCTTTCTCTAAACACACAAACTTTTGGATATTGGCAATACTCCTGCCTTTGAATATGAAAAGATACAAGCATTTTTTTAATCATCTTGGGAATGCCAACAATAAATTTCAAAAAAGTCCCAGCGTGGTGTTATGTGGGGATGCTTTCGGATTATGGGAAGGACTTGATTAAAACGAAACAGAATGAATGAACCTTGTTAATCTATTGAAACTGACGGACTGTAAAATGATGGACAAAATGATATATCGTAACAGTTTTCGTTACCAATTTAAGTAGTTTTTGAACGCTTTCTGGACATTGGCTTGGTTTTGATGAAGGTATCCTATTGTAATGTGAAATTATAGGATCCATAGTTAGTAAAAGCCATTTAAAACATCTTCCAAATTAGCAACTCTGCTGAATTTCCGGTCATGATTCTCCCTGAATCTACTGCAACATTCATTTCGGGTTTGGGTTATTTTGTGATGGGTTTGAATTGTTTTGTTATGCTTGTAAATGATATCAAACGTAAGCGAATGATGACGAAATTAAACTAATATGTTATGATGATGATGATTATGAGAACAATCAGAATGATATGGGAGCGGTTACTAGCTCCGTGTCAGTCGTAATGGTTAATAGAAAATGAGCACTATTTTTGTTCCCTTGGACAATACACACATTCAATAAACTCACTTTTGAGTTGTTCATAGTGATCGTATTAACGCCGTCGTCGAAAAGCTTTTAAACGTAGCCATGCTACGCCATCTGTGAACGTATAGCCAGATTAGTAATGATGAATACACACAGTGTAAAAGCACGTGTAACAAACATTAGAACGAACTACCGTCAAACGGGATAACTTTGATAGATTCTTAACCAGATTTTAGCAATAGTTTACAATACAACAATAAAACTCAGTTAAGATGAAATTGAAAAACTTGTAAAATGTGAACTTACACTTCACTTGTTCACTAATAAATTTAAAAAAATATATAAAAAATGAAACACATTTTCAAACTACCCCCAAAAAATAAACTTTCGAAATTCATAAGATTGCATTATGATTATTTGCTATGAGAATTCGGTATGAGTTTCATAACTTTACCTTATGAAAAACAATGATGTTTCAAAAATAAAAATGGCCAGCAACCGGGATTCGAACCTTGAATGTGGGGTTATGGGTCCAGTGACTTGCCCACTAGTATCTACACTTGAAAACATGAATGATTAAAGGCGGACAAGAACAACGTCGTGTGAAACAAAATCCGTTCACAAGCGAGTTCATAAGGCAACCTTATGAAGTTCAAAAGCATCGTTCATAAGTTGAACCTTAAGAAATTCTTAAGATTATTTGGCTGAGTGTAGAAGAGGCGAGAAAAGAAAAAAGAACGGCCTTCTTTGTCTGCGATCCCACAGGCTACTACGGTGTCGTGTGGTCAATTTTTGCACGTCTTCGAAATATTCCTGGGTTTCAAATTACAATCCTTTTACTAATACGCCCGTAAAACCACGTTTAGAAAGCGTTTGTTTTTAAAAGTGAATCTTATGAGATGAATAAACCCAGATAGTGGAGCCTACCGAGATAGGATTCGTTCACCTCCACGACTTGAAAATCGATGCTCAGTTGTCAAATGTTTTATTTTTTTAATTGTAATGAATAGTATTTTCTTTTTTCAACCAGCTCAGCGTTTGACAAAACGTTGTGTATGTACATTCCGTATGTTTTTCCGAGCATCTTATTTTGAAGAGCTTCAGGTTCAGCCTATATTTCTTTTTTAGGATGTTTTACTCTACTCTCGATGTTTTTCGTTGAAATATTTAATTGTTGAGATAAATTTTGGGCAAAAACATGTAATCCCTTTAAAAAAAATTACGCTTGCGTATAAATGACTCTGTTAAAAATGATAGGTCCACTATACCGGGAGCGTGTGCACAGTATCATTCAAACCAAAGATTCTATGCGCATGATATCGGCTTCTCTCCATGCCGAGTAAACGCCCCACAACAACGTGGTTGCTTTGCGCCGACAGCAGCAGGCTACAGGCCATGCTGTAGGTGGCAGTGTTGTTAGGAAAAACAGTTCAATGAGCCGTTCGTATGGAATGTAATCAGGTTTAGCTTAATAACTTTTTCTACAATCGTCGGATCACTTTGTGATCTTAAAAGAAAAGTTTCCTTGAAAATTTTCCAAGATGAAAATTGAGTTCACTTATTTTTAGTTGGCAACGGGTCAGCTCGACAGATTATTCTATGTAAAAGTAAGTTCTCCCATATAAAATCCTATGTAAAATTAAAACCTCGTGCGCAAAAATATAGCTACACCGATCGAGCTGAAATTTGGCACAGTTATTACTAAACCCAAAAAGCTTCCAAAAACCATTGGGGAACGAATATTTTTTTCTTCCATATGTCCGTGTCCCAGGCTATTGTATAGCCAGGCATGGATGATCAATGAGGCGTGGTTTCATGGCGAAATTCGTGGAAGTCATCGTTTACGTTTGTCAGTAAGGCCCCATTATAATGAAAATTCTTTGTTGAAATATTCTGTTAACATAACCCAGCGAATCAAAACAAAAGCCAAAGATTCTAGTACCGAAAAGCGCAAGAATGTATTGCAAGCTGCAGGCTGCAACGTTTTCTTCGGACCAAGGGGCTCTACAACAGTGAACTGATTTCAAATCGCTCGTTTTATATTGATTGTAGGTATTGTAAGGTTTGTTCGCGACCAAATCTGGACACCCCTAAATACGTGTATCTCTGAAAATATTTCATCCACGCGTGAAATATTTCGCCGACTGATACGACAAGCTTTAAGATCGAAGATGGTGTCGAAAGAGGACCAAGTGCGAAAAGCAATTGTGTGCGGTCGCAATGAAAATCTGGATCTGTCAGTTAGATAACTTGCTTGGTTTTCCTGCAAGCACTGTCCATAACGTTCTTAAATCTTTCGATGCACGTTTAACAACAGCCAGGAAGGCTAGGAGCAGAACAAAAACGGGCCTCAGGAACCACCAGAAGGCCGCGAAGGTAAAGCAAATATTGCAGAAGATGCCAGATCTTTCGGTGCGTACTGTGGCTAGAAAACTAAATATGTCTCAAACTTTCGTGCATACTTCAAGCACCGGTAAGGAATGGAGTCGTTCAAGGTGAAAACTGTACTGTACCGTAACCGTAATGATTAACAGAATGTGACGGCTAAAACCCGGGCTCGCAAGTTGTATCGCGAATATTTGACAAAGTTTTCCTGCGTGATAATGGACGGTGAAACTAATGTGCTGGAAGAATTTAAGCAGCTTCCCGGAATGTCTTATTATACTGCCATGCAACGGAACGGGGTAGAGAAACATTTCAGGACGAAGAAAAAGGCTAAGTTTCCCAAAAAATATTTGGTTTGGCAGGCAATATGCAGCTGTGGTCGAGCAAGCCAAAGCTTCATCACTACCGGAACGGTATATAAGGAAATTTTCCGTGACGAATGCCTAGAGAGCGATTGTTACCATTCCTTCGCAGCCATGACGCCATGGCCTGATTTGTCATCTTGTCACTACGCCAAAGATGTTTTGGAATGATCTAAAGCAAATGGAGTCCATGTTGTACAGAAAGAGGCGAAACCACCTAACTGCCCGGAGTTGTGACCTATCGCGCGGTATTGGGCTCTCGTGAAGAGAGAACTCTCTCAATATACACAAAAAATTTTTGAAAATCTTGGAAATCTTGGAAAAAAGTAGCTAAATCGGTTGCAGAGAAGTCTGCCCAGACCCTAATGCCTGAAGTAAACTCAAAAGTTCGTAGTTTCTTCATGCAGTCTAATTAAGTAACTGTAATTAGTTTTAAGATGACTACTAACTCAGAATTACATGAATAAAAAATGCATCTTGGATTGAACTAACTGCAAATTTGTTATATTCCAAATTTAATTTGTCCAGATTTTGTCGCGAACAAGCCTTAATAGGCCTTTCAAACAGAAAATTAATCTCGTCAATATCTCACACGCAGTTAGTTTTATGCAACTTTGAACAAAGGAACCGCATTATGGAAAACCCTTTAGTTGATCGAGTCGCAAATTTGATCACAGTTTACTGAAAAAAAATGATGTTGCGAGCAGAAATTCATTTTCCTCTTTTTTTGCATTCCTACCGATATCATGGTCAATGTTACCGCGCTAGCATTGTTTTCGAGTGCGAAGGTTAACAAGATATGCTTCGATAAACCAAAGCGAGCTGGCAGACGGCATGAGAACTTTGTGCACACTCTCACAACCATGCTCTCGTTCATAGGTCGGCTACATGTGTACGAACAACATGTTTGTAAAAGCCATGTTATACTAGATTGAAAAGGGTTATTGGTTTCGCGCCATCGCTTCGAGTAGCCGTAAACAGTGGTCTCGTCGTTCTTATTTTGTTGTTCCTATTTTTTTGTTTGCCCCTTAGTCGAGTTGTAGAGGTATCATAATATTTATTTATTAATTTGCCGGTCGCGCTGAGGTCAATCACAGTAGTCCGTAAACTAGAATTTCGTTGTAAATTATCAATTTGCTACAGCTAAAGAATTGATTCTGACCCTCTATGTAGAAGATACCGGATGGGGTAACCTTCGAAAGAGTTGTTTTCGTTGTATTTTATTAAAAAAAAAGTAGAAACAAGCAACTTTGAAAATCTAAAACAACGAATCGATGAGCTCATTCGTCCCCATCGCAAAGGCTCGTCCTCATTATCTTGCGCAATTATGCTGCTCACACAAAACGAATCTCTTTTGATTCAGGCATAGGGGTATTGGAAGTTACTTTCCTGAATCCAAAAGTGACAAACGCAGTGCACCTAAACAATCACTATTTGGTTGAGGTTGTGGTTGAATGAGTCGTAAAAGTAAGCGCGGCATCAGAGGAGCAGGCTGTGGCGGCGGCGGCATGATCGAACAATCCAAGACAACAACGATGCGTGACTGTCATAAAATATGACGATTATTATTATGGTTGACTTTGGGCCGGCAGCAAAAATGAGGATGGCTCGACATGGAAGTGCAGCATTGGAAAACCTTGGAAGTGGTGCAAAAGACAAAATGTATTTTCGGAAACGGCTCGGCCCGAGCGTTGATTACTGACGGTCCCAGTCCGCGGGGAGTAATCAAAGCTTTGCTTAATATGCTTCTACGAAATTGGTTCAACGGTGACACGCTGACTGATGGCTCCAACGCATCGTCAAATGACTAAGATCTCATTTCAGTTTCAGTTAAAGTATTCCGAGAAAATTAACCGCCTCATTTCTGATGTTCCTCCCCCTTCATCGCTCGCTCCACTCAGTGACTCAGAATCAGAACATCAAACCGGCTTCGTACGACGACGACGACGGCTGTAGATAGGCATGCAGTGTTGAAGCTATGAGGTCACTGCCTAAAACGGATCAATGAACGTTGTATAGGGGTGAGCCAAGAATGGGTGCAAAATGAACATCTAAAAAAGCAGTTTTTCGAGTACAACCTCCCAAACAGAACCTGGAAACCTGTTTTGCCGGCTGAAACAGATTGAATAGAAGCCGATTGAGTCGAACAACCGCGCGCACAAGGTGGTAAACAAAAACAAAAGTGACGTCGTGCTGAGCGTTCTGAATGATACGCTCTGCTGGATTTTGAATGAATTTAAAAAATTCAAACGCAAAATCTTATTTACGGTGAATAAATCCACCAGCAGTCTGACACACGAAAGAAATATCAAAACAAACAAACAATTTTAGTCACTCCAAACACTCCGGAAGCCGAAGTGGAGGGTGAAGTGTTTCAAGTTTAAAACCACTTGAAAGTGGACGTGAGCAATGAAAGTGCATATCGGATAAATAGTTCGTCTGCTGTTGAATCAGTTTCCCATAATCTTCCCCCAAAGACAGCTGCCTTCAGAGCATCAAGTGATGGTCTGTTTCTGCTGAGAATCTGAAAAGAAAGGGGGAAGAGATGAGCGCAGAAAACTACGACGTCATCGTTCCCATGATGTGTGGGGACGGCGTTCAGTCTGGGGGTGTTAGTTTTTGTTTGGCGTTTCAGAAGCCATATGAAATTGTTCTGTTACAGATGGCTTTTAATTTTTCATACCTTGAAATTGATTGAAGAATAACAAATCAAGGGGCAAGACAGCTCCTCATCGCGTACAAATTTCATAGTTGCCTTTGAGTTACCTCGAGTAAACCTCAGCAAGCGAGCATTGTCATTTGTTTTCTCTCTCTTTTTTGCACAGCAGCTGTCAAACCAACCGACGCAAGTACATGAGCTATTGAGTATGCACAATTAAACACTAGCAATTTTCAATGTTTTTAATTTTCTCTATTTAACTCTGATTTTGAAAACAACCTATAGAATATTCACTCAAACCAGAT